>CAEFZY010065336.1:0-20905 GCA_903066815.1 Brachyrhaphis roseni | reverse complement strand
GCTGATTCAAATGATTGCATAACCATCAAGTGCTGCAGAAGCCTGTTAATCAGCCACATATTCAATCCAGGTGTGTGGCGGGAGGGTAACACCTAAAACATGCAGGGCAGGGGGTCGTGAGGACTGGAATTGGGAAGCACTGCTTTAAACCATTCAGACTACGAACACAACAGAGACGCAATTAAAACTGTCAGATGACTAATTACCCCGCGATAATAACTCAGAAATAGTCCAAATAGTTAGGATGTATTTTTATTTCTTTCCTACTTATGGAACGTTTCTGTTTATATCAGAGGTTTTTGGTGCCTTTCTATCCTAAAGAAAAAGATATAAAACTTCGGATATTTCACAAAGAGATGTTAACATTCACGGAAAAATCTCACATAACCTTATATTAAAGCAGAAAGTACGGCGGCCACCGTAAGAAAGACTTACAGTATTCAATTATGCCGCATAACTGCCGCATAACTGATCAGTACAGTATTGTGAGGGAACGCAAAAGGTTTTGCGAGGGAACGCAAAAGAAAAAAATGTCCCCATGTTCCCTAGGGGGCTCCGTAGAAACTGAATCCACTTTGTTCATTTGGGATAATTCTGTTGTTCTGCTTGGTCCTAAAAAGTGTCGGTGTAGTCGTTGGCATTTGATGAACTCCTGTTTTTGGTGCAGCTTTAATTAAACAGCTGATACTTTGAAAACCTTTCCAGTTCCACATATTTCCTTCAACACTGTTTGATCTAAATTGTGTGCCTAAGCCTGTAGGTTCATCCATGGTAGCTGCTAACCTGAAAATTGCTAACAAATCCAACCTGGCGGAAAATAGCATATGCTACGAAAACTTCTTAACGACACGTAGTTTGTGTCTTGGAGAGTCGGTGAGGAGTAATGGCTCCAACAGCTCCTTCTGCTATGATGGTGGCCATCGAGTCAGCTAGAATAACTCAGGTTGGAAAAAAATCTCCACCAACTGCAAATCAAAATATGACTTGCCGATGAAACCATGAGTGAGAATTTTCACTGATATTCAGTAAAAGACTTAAAAAAATTTAGACGTGAAAACAGAATTTGTGCCATAGTAGCTTTTTATTATCTTTAAATAACCAAAATATCTACATGGTTTGTTTACAAGGAAAGTGTGAAACGGTACAAAACCCGGTGAATAAAATTATTAGTTTCCTCTGCACTATTTTATGGTTTTGGTGATTTGGTAGAAGAACCAAATACGAAAACTTCACAAAACTCTGAACTACCAGAATTTCCTGGTAGTTCAGAGTTACTGAACTACTAGTTACTGAACTACTAGTTAGTTCAAACAAACACTTTCAGAGTTTCAGAGTTGAGAGTTACGAGTTCCTGGTAGTTCAAAGTGATACGCTAAAGTGTAAGTTTGTTTGTACAGAATGAAAATATGAAATGGCGTACAAATGGTGATGACTTTCTGCTTCCTGCCTTTTTCTTTTTTTCCCCTCAGTCCTGTGAGCGCACATGTTTTCATTGGTTTGTGAAATAATTTCTCAACAGCTAAAACATGGAAAATCCTCACCTTTGTGGTTGCACTGCCTGGTGTCGCAGTGTGCATGCTGAACACCTTCTTGAAAGAATCTGAGCACAGCCATGATGCACCACCAGAGTTTGTCCCATACTCCCACCTTCGCATTCGCACCAAGGTCAGGTGTCATTATTTAACAGTTTTACAGATTTGTCTCATTTTGCTGTTTTATTTTTGTTCTGATGTTTTTTTTTCTCCAAAATAGCGTTTCCCCTGGGGAGATGGCAACAAAACCCTCTTCCATAACTCTCATGTGAATGCTCTTCCAGATGGCTATGAGGGCCATGACTAAACTCTCCAGACATCAGCGCTGGCTCTAGAGGCCCCTCTGCTATCGTTTCAGGACCACACTCCTACTTGCAGTCTATTTTTCTGGAGTTTTATTGTTTATACCTCTGTGCTCCCCACATTGGAGCACCTGAACCAACAATTCCTCTGTTGTGGACCATTAAACAAAAATAACAGCTTAAACTTACTTGACCTAAATAAAATGACTATTAGTTCCACTGGTTTGTGTTTTTTGTCTATTGCGGGTTTTTTAAATTATTATTTCTGCTAGTTTTATACAGCAGACTAAGTTGTTTTTTTTCTTAGAAATGCATTGTCATAAAGTACATGTTTAGGTTGGAATGGTAAAGTTTGCAGAATTTTATTAATCTCCTGAAGTCATATTCTTCCTCATATTATGCCCTTAAAATCAAATCATATGAAAGAATTTTTGTTTATTACCTTTGCTCTTATTCTAGTAAATGACTAACGCTGGAATAGTTGCCAGTTTCGGCAGGATATTACCTGCTCATCATGTATTAAGGCTTGGCTTGAAAAGGGAAAATTAAATGGTTGTGTAAAAAGGTGTTAAATTCAGGGAACCACTGGTTGAAAACAGCCGAAAGAAAGATGATGTATTTCAGTTTTTGTGTGGGTGAAATAATTGTTTTTCTGTAGGTCCTAATCTGAGATAATTGTGGTCACAGAAATTAATGTTGGTGAATTTTGCTGATACTTTAGTAACCCGCGGTTTTATTATGGTTTTAATATTTACTATGTAACTTCGGCATTAATGGAATGCCTTGTACTGCTGAAAATTTGTATTTATTTTAATTCTGACATGGTCCTAAAGCATAACGATGTTTTTAAATGATGACGTAGTTTCATATTAAATAAAAATACCTATTTGAGATATTTCTAATTACATTCTGACTAGTCGAAATGACGTCGGATTTACCATTGAGTTGTATGGAGACTTCAATTCAAGATATCTACAATGAATTAATGACTATCTGAAATACACATTTCAGATATCTACAGTTAAATTATGACTAGTCAAAAAGTAAATTCAAGATATCGATTTTAGTTCTGACTAGTCATAATTCTAACTAAAGATATATCGAATGACAGCATAATTCAAGATATCTTAAATTTAATTTGGATAGGAGATATGTAGTTTTGACCAGTGGAAATTAAATTATAGATATCTTAAAAGGAAATGTCTAGACAAAACTAAATTAAAGATATCTTGAATTGTAATTTTGACTAGTCAAAATTCCTTCTAAGATATCTCTAAATGAATTAAAGATATCTTGAAGTACACAACTCTTATTTAAGATATCTTTGACATTCTCAGATTGACATTACTGATATCTTGAATATGTATTCTTGATAGTCAAAACGTCTTTGACTTACGTGGCAATTTGAAAGTTTAATAAAACAATGAAAAAACGATAAATGATGTTTAAAAATGTACAACTTCCATGTTGAAAATGCTTTGACAATAGCAATTTTAGCTTTTCAAAGCTGTTTATAAGCGCATTCGGTTTGTCGGAAATGAATAAACAGGAAATTCTTTGCAGATTTGAGAAGCAAATATATAATTATATTATAGTTGATGAAGTTTTGCGTTCTCTGCATATCCAACATTGCTGAGCTCTTTCTAATTTGTGGCATTTACTGACAATTTTGTGCGGGAAACAAAATTCTGCAGGCAACTGTTTGGACAGCACAAAGGGGCTTCCGCGCAATTCTTAATTCAGATATCTAAAATTGTAATTTTGACTATTCATAATTAAGTTCAAGATATCTTAAATTGTAATTACGGATGTGTCCCGTCAAATGACGGATCCAGTGACGTCATTTGAGATATACTGAAAGGAATTTTGACTGGTCAAAATGTAATTGAAGATATCTTGATTTATTATTCTTACTAGTCAGAATGTAAATGTAGATATCTTAAATTACCATTCCGAACAGTCAAAATGCATTTTTAGATGTCCAGAAAGTAATTACGGATAGTCAGACGAAACCGAATTTATGTTAAAACGGCTTGCCATATCATATTAGAAGAGCTTAACAACGTCATATAATGACGCGTTACGTGTGACTCGGTCTTTGTTACAGACTCCGCCTCTTTCACGTGAACGCGCATTAAGCCGAATTAGAAAATCCTGGGTTAACAAAGCTTGTCGAAATACCGACCCGGTGACAACGGTCATCGTTCCTCGGTTCCGTCTCCTAGGCAACCGTTTGACAACGTGACGGATCCCGGATCGAACCGTGGCGCCGGCCCGGCTCGGTTTCGCAGCATTTTTTCTGCAGCGGATGACGATTTGATTACTAAATCTAGCATTGAAACATCTCGGATAAGTGCGCGCGCTCGCTCCGCCGCACAGGGGAGAGCAGTCGCACGTCGAGACCCGGATCACAATGATGATGATGATGATGAACGCAGACAGAGGTGAGGAGGCAGGAGTTTTAGAGAGCAAATATACAGCTGTTAAAAAAAAAAGTACATTCACTTATTTTTTATGATTACAGATTACCAGATGAGTAAAAAGCAGGAGAGAGCTCATTTCTTCAGCTCCAAGGAGCAAGAACTTATTTTGAAGTTGTATGAAGAAGAGCGAGAGATCCTCACAGCCAAATCCAACACAACCAGCGCCTCCAAGCTGAGGGAGGAAGCCTGGCAGAGGATTGCTGATAAAATAAATGCGTAAGAGCACCAAATGCACTTCTTGGAAATATCCTGCAACATTCTGCTCTTTTATTCTCTACTGTATGCATTGCCCCTTGATCTCTAACCTATTTTGTCACGTTACAGTCACAAACACCTGCATTTTTTTCGGCAGATTTTATGTCCTCACCTTTATTTTGCACCAGCTTGTGGCTAATAAGATTTCTCGTGACTTTCCTTCAACAGTTTCTTTCCTAAAAACAGATTAATTGGCTGCACAACTTGTAGATGTCGTTCCACAGATTCTCCCACCTGAGCAATGAATCTCTGCAGTTCCGCCAGAGTTACAACGGGCCTCTTAATTGCTTCTTTGACTAATTTTATTGCCTGTAAAGCAATTACAGTAAAGCCTGGTGGCCTGCCAGGCTTATAATACACTGGGGGAAACCCTGATATAGTTTCAATATCTAAGCAGTACGTGAAGTAATAGTTGTTGTTTTTTTCTGACTCAGGGTTTCAGACAGTGGCTACAAAAGAACATGGCAGCAAGTGAAAGTCAAACACAAGAACATCATCCAAACAGGTAATCTTGGGAAACAACAGACCCAACTATTAGACGCCCTTCTTCCTGATACTTGTTTGGACTGATTGTCAGACCTTGCTTAGCGACTGACTTGTAAATTCATTCCATTTTATAAGCCTGTGCTCAAATGTTTGCTCTTAAATTGGTACTTGCACAGCAAAAAGAAAAAGGGCCGAGGTGCTGAGGACCGAAGGAGGGTCGGGAAGCCCCTCTCTGACCTCAGCAGAGGAGGACGGGGTGCACAGCAGAGAAAACACCATGAGGGTGGAGGTCCTACCCGGAGGCGCCTGCATTGGCCCCATCGGCGGATCCGACAGCTCCTTTATGAGTGGTAAGTTTAAGTCAAGTCTCTTTAAACCCTGTTGCTGCATTTGGAGGCGACCAACTTTAACGTTGTCAACGTGACGAAAATGTCAGGCCATCCGGTCCTCCTCCTGCCCGTCACAAAGACGGAACCAGAGAGCCTGAGCGGCGATGAGACGGACATCAGCGAGGCTCATTTTGACGGGGTAGACACCTCTACACCTGCTTCATTGACCAATTTATCCAAGTTTTTTTTTTCCACACTGAATTTTTGTGTTTTCTTTTAACGAAGGATGTGCAAAACAGCAGTTTTCAGGAGGTCGGCAGCCCAGCAGGGGCTAAAAGCAGGACCAGACGTGCCGAGGTGAGAGTCAGGATTCAGCGCCAGACAGATTAAATAAGTAAAAAGAAACATAACAATTATACAAGTGCTGTTTAGGACACCTATATTCAGAGTTACATTTACTTGAGTTACCTTTTTTTTTTTAAAGAATGTACTACGCTGTACTTTTTACTTTTCTTTGAGTAATCGTATTATGAAGTATCGCTACTCTTACTAGAGTAAACTTTCTGGATTCTCTACCCTCCAGTGATTTAGTTACTTCACTGAATGAAAGACAAACATGTCTTAACCAAAAATTCACCAGACATACACACTCCAGCAGTTTCTGTTCAAATTTCAAAAGTTTTGTAGTGAAAGAAACTAATTTGAAAAAAAATATATTTTGCCTCATTTTGTTGTTTCTTCCATTACTAAAATGAATTATTTTCATTTTGGACCTTAAAATACCAACATTTCCACTTATATTTATATTTTTCTCCATCTGATGATGTATTTTTTAAATATTAAATGATTGATAGTTTGATTAGTTACTCATTACTTGAGTGGACTTTTTACCAAATACATTTTTACTCTTACTTGCGTAATTTCTTGGACGGCTACTTTTACTTTTACTTGAGTAAAAATATATTGAAGTGGTGCTACTCTTACTTGAGAACAGTCTTTGGGTACTCTACGTAGCTCCTTTTTTTGTGTTTTCAGAAGCAGACTGATGATCTAAGGTTCCTTTACTGCTGTTACCTCAAAAAGGAGATGGAGAATCGGGACCAGGAGATGACCTACAGAGCACTGAAGATGAAGAAGCTGGAAAAGGAAATCCTGCTACTGGATAAGCAGCTGATGTGATTGTGAGAAACAGAACTTTAGCGCTGTAACATATTTACTGTTATTGTGATTCAGTCTTGTCCAAGTCGAAGCATGAGCAATCTTAGCTGCTGATTTTGGCCAGCAGGTGGCGTCCAATATCTCTAGTTCTCATAGAGAATGTGGATCTCAAAAACCTTCACAATTGTAGCCAAGTTTACATACAATAAGCTCAATTTCACATTTTTATAGTGTTTGAATGGGGAATTTAACAGGTATTAAAATTATTTTGATTTTTTTTGTAGTCATTTAAAGATGATCACTGTACTACTTAGACAAAGCAAAACCTCAGCTTGACACCACAGTTAACAGTCAAGGTTAAATGCCAGTGAAGTTTTACTTATTAGCTATATGATCTTCAGCATCTTCCTTGAATCTCAATTAATTAGAATCTAATTGAAAAATGTATTTATTTCAGTAAATCAGTTTCAAAAGATGAAACCACATATTTTCCAGATTTGCTATTAACAGAGGGAAATATATCAAGTATTCATTTCTGTTTGTTTTATTGATTATGTTTTACAGCTAATTTTAAACCATAATTCAGTTTTGACTTTTATCTAAAAAAAGAAAAAGAAAAAAAGGATGATCCATTCTGCCACAGTCCAGTTATTTCTGGTTTTAGCCGACATAACACACCTATGACATAGCTTCTGGCTCCTTTTTAAACTCTGACACCTTGGGAATCCTCCCTTGCACCTACATTTGCTATATTTTATACATCATGTTTTCTTTCCACTCAATTTTTCATTAATTTGCGTGGACATTACAATCCGAACAGCCAGCTTGCAACGTTTTACTTATTATTTCTAAGTAATATTCTAATTTATTCAGAAACTGAAAGTGAGTATTTCATTATCTGTATGTCATGATCATTAAAAGTAACAAAAACAAACGCTTGAAATATATCACTCTTGAGTGTCACTTTTCAAATTGAACTGGTAAAACATTGAACTCTACGTTACTGAAATGTACTTGCAGGTATAAACGTTCTGAACAATAACTGAATCCTGCAGTAACTGTAGAAGTGGGCTGCCATATCTGTAGTTAAGTAGACAGGTTTATAGGAATATTGTGCATTTGGAACCCTTCTTTAGATTTTACTGTATTTATCCTACTGTAGTGTAGCTACAATAAAGGGAGTAGTGTCATTAATGACCCAATCAGAGCCAGAGGAGGCTTATAGAGTCAGAAGATGATGCCACACTCAGACATATTTGCTAGTGTTGTCTCAGAGTCCTGGCAAATTGTTTTTAATATTTATAGAATATAGTTCTGCTGTAAGTTGGAGATCATTTCCGAGTGTTTTTATAGAGTTGATCAAACTGATCAATCTCAATGCTGCACTTTTTCAATGACTTGATTAACATTTATGACATCTGACTGTTCAGTTGGGTAATAGGAAACGCTAACGACAGCACAAAATATTATGTTGTAAATGTTAGAATTTGTCTTACTGTTTTGAAATTTTAGGAAACAATATTATAGGCCAAAAATAAGTTATGAAATGCATTTACATTTACTATTTGGTTGCAGTTTGGAAAGCATGTTGTCCTCAGACTACTTGACCTGTTTTATTTTAATTTCTTGTGCAGTGTGGACATGTTGTAGTGACCTCACTAATATCTAGAATTATTTAAAAAGTGACATTCAGGTTTATTTTAGTCTTTTTTAAAACATTGTCTTTCTACTGTATTTTAATGTTTAATTCTTTCATTTTTATGCAATCATATTCAATAACACTGGAATTCTTCAAACATGCATTCAGTCATTTAACTTTTTTATTATTATTATTTGTGTGTTTCTAAACTGCTGTAAGTACATTTGTATTTATTTCTCCTTTTTTTATTTCATGATTTTTGTATGCAGTTACTAAAACACTAGTTTGTCATAAAAATCTGTCTCCTGTTGTGAATATATGAAGGGTTCTCAGCCATCAGGAGATTATTCTACAAAGTCAGGTGTGTTTAAGGAGAGTCCCAAATCCGTCAGTGCGCGGCTTGCTCGTCCGCGGCTCTCTGGGAGGCCTGGCCATTGTCCAGTGGATCCACAGCGAGGACCGCTCCGATTTCAAACCCTCAGAGGCAGCATGAAACCCGGGGTGCGGAGAAAATGCAGATATTGAATCCAGAACATCGAAATCTGTCTAGCCATTTCGTTTTCGGAGCATCTCCTAGCAACGCGGTCGCTCTATCAGGCAGCCGTTGGTTCCACAGATCCACAGGCTGCGCGCGGCCACGCCATGGCGGCTCATCTAGGCTTTTTCATCGAGCGCTGAAAACAGGATCTGAAGGGTTTTTAAATGACCGCTCAGAAGATGCTGCTTATATTTACTCAAATAAAAAATAAAATAAAACTGCTAACGGTGACATGATGGTCGTGATTTCACTCAGTCACATTTTACGTCCCCCCGCCCCCCAAAACAAAAGGTGTATTTTTGTTGCTCTTTTCAGTCCAGCATTGACCCGAACAACCTCCCAGCATTCACAGGCTAAATATTAGGCATTGCGATTTACTTTTCAGAAACGTACTTCGAGCTTAATAAGATTGATGTCATGATTTTCACTCATTTTTTGGTGCTTTTGTGCTTCTAAAATAATTTTTTTTTATTAAGCAGTTGCCAATTAAAAAAATATTTATAAATTGTAATATTATGTTTTAAAATGAATTTACAATAACAAATAGAATATTCCTAATAAAACAAATGAGTCTAGTAAAAATTCCACCTAAATATTTTTGATTAGAATTGAACTGATGGTTCATTTCAGTTTGTATTGATATCCTAATGGGAAGTGGTTTGTTTGTAAGGACAAAAAACAGCAAAACCAGCCACAAAAAGCATCACATTCATTCTGTTAGTTAGTACAACACAACTACAAATATTAGCAGAAACTGGTTCAGCCAGCTGTTCTTCTCATTTGTCATTTGGTTTCCAGCATTGGCTCTGTTTAAATTGATTCAATTATGATGAATGAATGTAACACCTTAATAGAAGTTAAAAAACTGCCACAAGGCTTGTAGGTTAAAAAAAGTTTCAGTTTGTAATTAGCTTAGCAGCAGTGCTAATGCTAAAGACAATTCCTTTTGTCTTCAAATGTGTAAATATCAACTGCTAGACTCACACTACTACAGTAATGACTGAGTAATTTATACACAACAAATCAACTAATATAAGAGCAATTCAGGAGGTTATTTACATGTCAAACTATTGATATAAAATAAGGCTACAATGAGAATCATCTCTGTTTAAAACGCCGTCTGAATTCCGTATAAGTTTGTCCTTCCGTGCTTCCCATACTTTCACATGACTCCCACTGCGTGTGACTGCCCTGCATTCCTCAAGTGGCACTGTCAGCTTCACAAGTTAGTTTACGTTTACAGAAAGAGTCGCTAAGTGACATTTAAAGTTGAGAAAACTGCCCGCTCTTCCCTTTTTCTTGTTTTGTTTGTTGCAAACGGCGGACAGTTTGCGCTCAGCGGGAGCGATTCTACGCATCGGATTTGCCGCTATAGTTTCTGTCAAAGTGCATCTTCAGCCTGCAGGAGGAAACCCATGGTCGACCACTGAGGAAGACCAATGGCTGAGCTCAAGCCGCCAGACACAAGGAGGTAAGATCTGATCGGATTCGTTCACGTTTTGGTTCTGATCGGTCCCTTTCCAGATCCATTTAATCTGTAAAACCAACCTGTCCTACACATTAATCTGTGCTGCTGTGACTTCCTGGATTCAGAGCAACATCTTACTTTTCTCTGAATCCCCTCCGCCACTGTGAAAGTACTGTTTGCTGGTGTTGCAGGTGCAGATACTTCTTCCTCTATGACGGATCTAAGGTCAGAGGAGAGGGTGACCCCACCAGGGATGGCATCTGCTACTTCTACCCCGAGGAGGTGTGTCAGGCTCGGCACAGAAGCCATAAAATACAAACAGGGTATCCGGAGGTTTCAGCAAGTCAAATTTAAGACTTTTTTTTTTTTAAATGCCACCTTGAATAAATTTTAAGACGGGAAAACTATAAAACATAAACATTTCCAGACGCAAAAAGCTATCTAGGGTACATTAGCAGGTAGTGGGCGGTAGTTTCAGCCACAGGACGCTATGACACAAACCTGACACAAACATCTATGAAAAACAAAGCAAAAAACTACACAATATGAGCTTAAATAGTCCTGTGTTGACACAACTTAAGACCTGTGATAAATGTCTTTAGGCCTTCTTTTGGATGAATATTCAGACTTTTTAAGGATGCGCAGACACTGTGATAAACAATCACATCCCTTTCTAAAGGTTTTTTGTCCCTTTTGTTATCTCAGACTCCTATGGACAAGCAGGACCTGCTATGTGGTCAGCTTGCAGGAGTGGGCCGCTGTGTCTCTGAGCTTTCCTCCTCCACTGTACGCATCCTGAGGCTGCGTCGCTGCAAGTTCGCCATCCGCATGAAGGATGACTTCTTCTGGGTAAGAGCTCTCCAAAGGCTGTAACGTAATCTACAGTTGTTGTTTTTTGCATTACTTTTCAACCATGTGTTTTTTTTTTGTGTGTGTTCTCTCTAAGGCTCTTGGTTGCTCCATGGAAGTCCCTACTGTCAGTGTCTGTGAGCTCCTAGATCATCTCATCAACCTCTTCTGTTTCTACAACGGCTCTGTTCGCCAGAGCTATCAAGTGAGGCCGGTGTAACTCCGCCATATTTGATTCTTTAGGAAGCATTGCAACAAACTAAATATCTAAAAAAGTGTAAAAGTTAAGGGTGTGCTTATGTTTTGAAGAATAAATAAGAGATATCAGCCAGATGTTTGAATCAGAAAATTTCTCCTTTACTGTCTCTCATCTGTGGAAAATTTGTGTTCTCCCATTGATTAAATGCACTCAAACAAATCCTGCTGTACATTTTAAAAATGTTCATGTGTCCTATGGGAAAAATGAACGGAACAGGTGAGACCTCCAGGTCTTGCTGGGACATTAGTTCTTTAATCCTGGAAATGTTCATCAGGTGATAGAAGGCCGACTTTGTATCTGTCTCTACGCGTCTCTGAATGTTCCAGTCTGAATCCGTCACTACGCTCAGATTTCGGACCCGATTGCTGATTTCTAGCACAAATCTGTTTCCTCCCCTGCATTCTGTAAAGTAAAGTTGGTTTTCTCTACAGCTCAACAGTAAGGAAACTCTGGCCGCTGAGTGGGCGCGGTACCTTTCCCACGTTCTGTCCGGACCGTCCGAGTTGCACTACATCTTACAAAGCGTGAGGACCTTAGACCTGACAAACGTAAGCAAACATCGCCAGAGTTCTGCTTTCGGCGGCTTGTTTCTTATCTTGCACCGCTGATGATGAGACAGGATGTGACTCTGTGAAACGGATCTGTGGTATTGTGCTCAGCGTGTCTCAATAAACTGTGCAAATGTCTCCATCTTGAATGCTTACCTTGCTTACAACTTGATGCTTGTTAACATAAGCAGGATGCAGTGACTTAAAAATCATCTAGATTTTCTATTGAATGAAAAATCCTTCACATTTCCCATAACAAACTTCAATGATTTAATAATTCATAGTAATATGAAAAAAAATAAAGAGGTTTCCATGAGACAGCGCTGAAAACCAAACCAAAACCACAATCTACAAGTCTCCATAAGCACTGAATTTGAGTTTAAGCAATTTACAAGCAACATTTTAATAAAGTGACATAGTTAAATTGTTTTGACTCATTTCAGAAAAAGTAATAGATTATGTGGATTCATTACACATTAAGTAAATGATTTTTTTTTCTTGCCATTTTGATGAATGTGACTGGCAAGTAGTGAAAACTAATTCTGTGTCTTAAACAATTAGAATGCTATATGTCACATGTGTCAAACTCAAGGCCCGGGGGCCAAATCTGGCCCGCCGTAGTTTTTTGTGTGGCCCTTTAGACTCCAAATTAAATCAATAAGTCCTTCCGGTTTTTCACAAATGTGCAAAATTCACACAAAATAAATAAATCTATATATTTTTCCCCCTGATTTTTACTGCAAATTTTCTCAAAATTGGTCAAAATCATTGAGTTTAAGTGACTGCTGCCTCAGCCTTACTTGACATAAAGTTATAATCCATAATTGATATGGTGAGTAATAAGAAGTTACATTTCAACATTAGCGCAAATATCACAAAAATTTCTTACAAACATATCTAAATTGGGACCACAAAATCTACAATTTGGATTGCAAAAAACCCACTAAAACAAGCAACTGTTTATTGGTTTTATTAATATATTCTGGCCCAACTGGCCCTTTAAGAGCATCCGGTTTTGATATGGCTCAAAATTAAAATGAGTTTGCTCTGCTCCTATGCTGTATGTGATCAATTAAAAAAAAAAAGTATTTTAAACAGAAATATCATTCTTCTGAAAAACATGTTCATTTCTTTACACTGAATAACTAGTTGTGGTTCCTTTTCTTGTGTGTCTTTGTGCCACTACCAAAGCAAAATTTACATTTTATGTAAGTTTAATGGACAATAAAGAAGTCTAAAGTCTAAAAGTCTAAAGTCTTTGCACAAATCATTCAGTTTGTATTCATACCCCATCTGGTCAATACTTTATAGAGCCATATTCAAGTCTTCTGTGGTGTGTCTGTCAGTTTTGTGTTTCTGGAAACAGACACACAACGGACTCTTAGAAAAGTAAATACCAGGCCATTTTCCATACCACACTCTGTTTAAAAAATTGAAAACCGGCCGTTTTCTTCCTGCAGGGCCTGAAATGTAACTATTTTCACGCTTCTTCTCAGGTTGACCCACTTCTTCTCCTCAAAGCTGCCCTCATTCTCCAGGCGTGCCAGCGCTGCCCCCTGGTGTTGGCAGGCTGTGTTCTTTTTAGAGGGAGGTGAGCTGATGTTTTAAGAGGGCAAACCTGTTGCTTGTTGTCTTTTTTACATATATCTAACTTTTCATTTATCTCCTCAAGAGTTGTCAGCACACAGATGCCTCCACACCTAACAATAAAGGTCATGGTTCATGAGAGTGAAACCTACACTAAGGTAGGAAATATTGTATTCAAATGTTGCCGTAATCAAGCGCCACTACATTTTGGAGAGCCTTGGCAAAAAAATAAAATATATAGGTAGAACTTAAATCAGATTGGGACAAATATTTAAGTCAGATTTTTTTTTAACATATTACTTCCCTCATTCATTTCTTAAGATACTAAATTTATGGTCCACTGAAAGTTACTGGAGCAATCCCAAACCATAATATTTCTGTGTTCTACCATAATGCTTAACAGCAGTTTCTTGCTCTGGAATCTATCAGTCTTCTTTTTCTTCATCTGGCCAAAACAAATCTGAATTTAAATGACCAGATCTTTGACTTTTGTGTCTTATTGCATTGTAATATTCCAGGCTCTCTCCTGAAAGGTTTTTCTAACACCTTGACGATTAGTATACGTCAAAAAGGTTTCACAATGTTTCTCACAACAGAACGTGAACAATAGCTATTTCTATCCACAGTGTGAAATGTTTCACTTTCACTGTAAAAGTTGAAAGAAAAATAATTGTTGCCTATTTAGCGGAAGTTAGATGTGTGAGGGCGTAGATGATCATGGTTTTTGGTAGTCAATCTTAAAATCAATATTCATGTTTTGCTTTGCAGTAATGCAGCTGTTTGGCTCTGTTGATTTGATGGCAGCCCCTTAGGGACAAGTGGATGGAAGGCAAAGTGCTAGACTTGTTCTCCGTAATGCTTTCTGCTGTCTTGGCGTCGAACAGTTTCATATTCTGACAGTAAAACAACCACGAGAAAGCAACTATTATTCCTATAACAGATTTATAACATACATTTACTATTTAAATTTTAGTAACATTGTATATTTATCTGATATCTTAACAACATGTGGTTGCAGGGCATTTCTCCCAATATTTTATTCTCTTGTTACTCTGGTACATTGTCTTTAAATTTTTTGAAAATAACTGTATAACATTTTGGTATCTTAATACTAGTAACTAACCCATGTTTATTACTATTTGTATATTTTTGCTCTGTCATGGAAGCTGGTTTAGTATTAAACCCGGCTGGAGGTTTAGTACTTTGCCATAACTAAAGTTTCATTTTTTTATATGTTGTGACAATAATTTACAAATTAGATTTGGACAGACAGACATATTTTTTTGCTGATATTGGGTTCATTTGAAAGTCTAAAGAATTAGCTTGGTTTTGCCAGATCTTTAATGAATAATTTAAAACACCAACACTTAATTAAGTTGGCAACATTGAAACTAAAAATCTCTTTACAGTTTGCAGTTTTTATTTATAAAAGGGCAAAAATTAACATTATAGACCTTTTTTTCTGTAATTATTGAAGATTTAATCCATGTGTCTAGTTAAGCTAGGCTAAAGAGCTAGCTTAGTAGCTTTTAGCCTCACAACTGCTCATTTTATCTGTGGTTATATTAATATTGACAAAAGAGATCAGTTGAAAACCAAACTATCATAATAGTAAGAAATCAAGCTACTTCTACTTGCTTTGTTTATGAAGACACAGAGGTCGAGTGGAGCGAGCACGCCGACATCAGACGGCTGGCCGGTTAGCTCCACTGCTGTGTTCCTGACGCCGTCTGAGCTTCAGTACCTGCAATCTGCTCCTGTCGACAAAATATCCAGGTACTGTTTTCCTTTCTTGTCTCATGACGTTTTCAAGAATCTCAGTTTAGAGATTATCCATTTCTGCCCTGTCAGTGTATTTTTAGATTCCAACTCAAATTCAGACTCAAACAAAAAAGTAAAAACTTGTCTATCTTTTTATGTACGCCTCACTGTTCATTGATTGTAATCAATGTGGATGTTATCAGGGATTATGAGACTGTTCTGTTTCTCTATCCACTAAATAAAAATGAACTTGCTAATGCAAATTATAGTACATTAATAGGTAGATCTAATTAGTTTTGAACTGATGATGGTAGGATTAATACAACACCTGTACAATAGGTGTCAAACTCCAGTCCTGGAGGGCCACAGCCCTGCAACTTGTAGATGTGCCTCTGTTGCTCCACCTGAATAGAATAATTAGGTCATTAGCAAGGCTCTGGAGAACTGATCTACACAAGGAGGCAATTAAGCCATTTCATTCTAGTGATTTGTACCTGTGGCACATCTAAAAACTGCAGGATACCAGCCCTTGAGGACTGGAGTTTGAGACCTCTGCCTTAGAGAATAGCTCCATGTTGTTCCCCTCCAAATAATGACTTTTATATTCATAAAAATCTAAAATTATCGTTACAGCTCACCTGATATGGACAAATATACATACATATTAAAAAACTGGTCTCTCCAAAAAAATTGTTGCCCTGGGCTACTGCCCCATAAGCCCTTTATAAAGTCTGGCCCAGTCTGTGACGCGACACATATCGCTCATAACTCACCTCCACTCGACAGAACACATTTGATTTAGTCAAACGTCTTAAAAAGGTTCCATTCTTCCATTCAGTTCCGACTCTGCTCCGGAGAAAGACGCTCCCCCAAAGAAGACCAGGCTTTCCAGAACTTTATCGGACATCCCGTCCTCAGAGTCGCCGCCGTCTGGTCCAGCATCCTGTCAGTCCCCTCAGGGGGCGTCCTTCAGCCCTCACACGTCGGGCTCCGAAGACTCCGTGTTTAGTCCGGCTCCGTCACCGGGTTCTTCTGCGGATTCCCCCAACCCGTCTCCTCCGTCACCAATCCGCCATTTTTCTTATGGAGGGAACGCTCATCAAGCGGAGGGAGGAACACCGGACGAGTCGCACTATGGAGTTAGCCACATGCCCAGCGAAGGAGATGGCTCGGCGTTCAAGGAATCCCTTCATCTTAACAGAGGCGCTGCCAGCGAGACGACCGATTGCAGGAACCCGGCGTTTCGTGACGAAAAGACAGCAGCGGGAGAGGGCGGAGTCTGCTGCAGGAAGTCCAGAGGTCAAAAGGTGGAGATGAGGCAGCCTCCTTCTGGTTCCTGCACTTTTGACAGCCTGGAGGAGAGTCCTCTGGTTCCCATGGCGCTGTATGTGCACCGGGTCAACAGCCTGGTGCTGGCTCTGCTGGTGGAGCCTCGTTTCATGGGCGACTCTGCCTCCATGGAGGAAGTGGTGAGGAAAACGACTTCTATACGCAGACAGCATTCTCAAGCTTTTCCTGACATTACGCTGACCCTGTCTTTGTGGCCCGTATCCAGAACCACAGCAGCCTGGCTTCGCTCAACGGACTGGAGGCCCACCTCAGGGCAATATCTCCGGTGGCCCCAGGTGCTGCGGGGCCTTATGTATTCGCCCATTACGACTCCGTCCAGAGCACTCTGACAAGTAAGGCTCACGCTCCCATCTTCCCGGTTTGAGCTTTTTCTGCCAGAGCAAGCACAACCCGGGATCTGAGGAGGGACTCTTGTCTTTGAATGAGCTAATTAGTAAAACTGTGATCAGCATTCCTTTGTGCAGCAGACATGCTCAGGCCGGGTTAATGGTCCTGTGTCATTGTGTGTCTCTGCAGCCAACGTGTCTGGCCGACCAGGGGGAGCCCCGGAGCATCTCTTTGTCCGAGCCACATCGCTTCTCCACTCGCATTTCTTTGACACTGAGACTCTGCAGGAGGCTATTATCAGGTCAGCACAGTTGAGGTCGGGGGAGGGGAGGTTGGTTTTTTTTGTCAGGTTCTTCATGTTTAACATTCATGATGTACATTTTTTTTAATGCCTTTTCTTAATGGGGGAGCATCATGTGAAATAGACTTTTTTTGAGCTTTACATTGTGTTATAATGTTCTTCCTTCATCTGCTGGAGTGTTGCTTTGAATCATTAATGCATATTTGAGAAATCTTTTAATCTCCACGGCAACCATTCAGCTTTGTAAAGCGCCTGGGTGGGCCTAGTGCTACCTTCGAGGCGCAGCTCCTCCTCAGAGCTGCAGTTTCCAAGCTGCCGCCTTACAGCCCACTCCCCTCCTCGGCTCCTTCAGACTAGCCAGCAACAATTAGCAACACCTGGTGAAAAGCCATCTGCTGAGCTCATTATAGGAGCTACTAGTCAGTGAAACGCTGGTAGAAACATTGTTAAAGGGTTAACAGAGGAACGATGTTGTGATTACCTCCTGAAGGCGGAGTTTCAGAAAGAGCAGGAGTTTTTAAAGAGACAGAGGCCCAATTTCAAGGCGCTGAATTACAAAGTAAAATTTCTTTTAAGTCATATTTGACATACAGAGCATTTTTTATATCACAACTGAGGTAACATATCTGCTTAATTGTGCTATAAAATGCCACTTATGTGCCTGGAAAATACATAATACTGCCCCCTTACATTTAAAGTTGCAAGCAGCTGCCTTGCTTCCGTATGCTGAGGCTTTTATTGGTTCTTGTGCTCATCGTCACCACAGGAGCGCCGGCACAGCTGTGTACGGCACCCGCAGCGTGGCGCAGGAGACCTACTTCCAGCAGCACGGCGGATCCATGAGGAACTCGGGCATTCCCAACCAGCAGGACAGCGCCTTCTCGCTGCCCAGCAAGGCCCGGCACAGACTCCTCAAACACGGGGTCAACCTGCTGTGAACGGATGGCAGGATTCAGAACTCCGTTTAACAAACAAATAAATTGAAAAAGAAGCCGCTTAAGGATTTTGATCAAGCTTTTGAACTTGATAAAAATTATTCTTTCGTTGCTGCTGACCTTCACCCAAACACACTGACTATTCTACGGTAAGACGTACTTTGTTTCGAAACGTTATTACTGCCTTAAATATTTAAACAGGAAAGCCAACGGTGCCTTTTTCTCTTGGTCTTTTTTTTCACATAGCAATCTATAATGCAATGGTTTAGATCAAAGCATAGTCAGGTTTCAAAATGGCCTAGTCAAAGTCTGACCAAGAAGACGTCGCAAAATGTTCAGTCTGAAGATGTACAAAGCTGAAAGAGACATTCCCCTTAAGACCTAGAGCAAATGCTTTCCAGATTTTCGTTAAAATAATAATGCTCCTCTTACTTTGTAAACGTCTATTGGTTCATTGTGACAAAATGTGAGAAAAGTCAAGAGGTGTGAATAATTTTGCAAGTCGCCATAGGCTTTTAGTCTCAGTTTGGGTAATTTATACATCGTTTTACTGTAATATGTGGGCGTAGCATACGTAAGATGGTACAGAATCTGTTTACACACTGTACACACGCTCCGTTCTTGTGCTGGTGATACTTTTCTGTTTTGCAGCAAATAATGTTGATCCTGTATTTTCTTTTTTTTCTCACAAGATAAAAAGCAACGGTATATTTATAGCCTTGACTCAATGGTTGCTTTAACGAATGTCGCACATTTGTGCTTATTAATAATAAAAACAGCAAATATTTCCCAGATCTTCTCGCTGTTGTTTTTTATTTGAGTTACGTACTGTGATCTGTCAATCCCCTGGAGGAGTTGCAGTGAATGACACAGACTTCAGGCTTTGTGTGAGGAGCTTTTGTCTCCTCACGTTGAAAGCTGCAGGGACTGGCATGTGACCCTCAAATTTTACCCCCATTTTTTCCCCCCCCCTCCTCGTTTATTTTCCCAAAGGATTCTTAAAAAGCAGCAGCATGTGTAATAACCAAACACTTATGTGTGAATGAACTTTTTTTATTTTCTGCTCTCAGTCCCATGGCTGCGTCAGTGTTTTAATGTGCCGTAAACAAGCCTGCTCCAATCGCGGACTGATTAGGGTCATTAGCTGATTGGCTGAATTTGAATGGACCCGATCGGTGCGCTTTGGGGCGCCTCATTATGCAGGCGCATTAGAAGAAAGCAGTGGGGGTCAAATGAGTAGTTAAGGCGCAGGGACAAAGAGAGAGAGAGAGAGAGAGACAGAGAGAGAGAGAGAGAGAGAGAGAGAGAGAGACAGAGGGGCAGGCACCGTGAGGAGGGTCGGGATTCAAATTCTAAGTAACGAGTTGCGTCCATTGTCAGTGGGGTATATAGCACGAGGAGAGAAGTCACGGTTCAAAAACAAAAAGTGCAGAGAGTTTAGGGTGTCATCATGGCCGCTTCCAGCTGCATGTGGATTGTTTCTGTCATTATCTTACTCACAAGCGATGCTGGAGCTTTAGGTCGCGCAGTGGACTCGTCCGGGTTTCTGTTACAGTCTCCCCGAGCCCGAGAGGGACCATTTGGAGAGATTTTACGCACGGCCGGAGTGAGGCGGTGGAGGCGCGGGGCGGCCGCCGTGGCGCACGGGGAGCGCTGCGCGGAGCTGGGAGCCGCCTGGCTGGACAACAGGCGGCCAGCTCCGGAGCGCGGAAGCACCGTGCTGCAGCTGCGCGTGCGGCCCTTTTCCCCCGGACCGTCGCGAGGTTTGGTTTTTCCCGGGAAGTCGCTTTTCAGCTTCATCCGGCGGGTTTACCGCTGCTGTCAGGAGGGAGTGGGCTGCAGGAATGTCAAGGGGATTCAAGGCAGACTGAGAGGAGGTGAGGAAACACGGTCATCGACCTTATAAATACTTCCGGTTCTTGCCTATAATTGGACAAAACAATTTAGAGAGACAAGTTAATCTGGTTTAGATTTTTGGTACGCTGACGGAGTACCCGGAGATAACTCAAACATGCACAGGGAGCACAAACAAGCTCCGCTGGACCTTCCTCCTGCCAGGAAGGTGCTGCGCTGTGCAGTTCTGTCCGGAGATTTTATTTAGGGCTGCATTTAAAAAAAAAAATTTAAAAAATTGGTAAGGATGGGGCCTTCACTAAAGTTTATAATTTTTCTTTTGACGGAACTTCAAATTTAGGTCTATTGAGTAGCAATAGTTAAAAAAACAACTATACTATATACTATGTCCTAAAACAACCCTGATTTAATTTGTTAGCACATATTTTATTACATGTGATTTAGAAATACTGCAGCTTTCCTCATTTTTGACCCAAATTTGTGAACCTGGTTTCAGGCTGAGAGTAAGTCACATTTAGGAAGATTAAAAAGACAGAGCAGATATTTAAATAAATGAAACACAATAACACAAACTGTACTTGCTCTAGTCTGTAACGGCAATGAAGGATTTAGTCAAGACTGACTGAAACAGGAATTTAGTTATTTTATTGCTTTTTTTTATGGAGTACACACACTCCAAAGTACATCTGATTTGCATGTCCCACAATAATAAAAATGCAGCAATACTAAAACTCCACATTTCATATGAGCCTTTGAGTTGTATATCAGGGTTTAGAGTGTTTGTGAGACATACAGGGGTTGGACAATGAAACTGAAACACCTCTCATTTTAGCACCAATACACACGGCAAGACTGGTGAAAGATTGATTTGATGAACATGAAAGTGAAGTTGAACATCTCCCATGGCCTGCACAGTCACCAGATCTAAATATTATTGAGCCACT
>CAEFZY010065329.1:0-28851 GCA_903066815.1 Brachyrhaphis roseni | reverse complement strand
GAAAAAAGCAAAGTAAATTAGCATTTTAGAATTTATCCTGAAAATTTAACTTGGGGGAAGCTAAGTGTGCTAAATGTTTTAAAGTTAGCAAAAATGCTAAACGCTAAATAAAAAATGTACTCAGCAGAAACATGCAAATGTCTTCAGTTTTAACAAATGCAAATTCCAGGCACTTTGGACAAACTTACACTGGAGATGAGAAACAGAGAAAACTAAAGAGGAAGTCCATTTCCAATAAAACCACATGAAAGATGGCGCCTGAATCATTCACTTTACTTCTATAATTATCATTTTAATAGCGATTCTGTGCATGCATTCATGGCCTTTCAAGCATTTTTTTTTATTTCCAGGTGCATGATTAGAGTGTCCAACCATATAGGTGCCGTCGTCATTCATTACTCGCTCTTTTCAGTTTTCCTATTCACGACTTTCTGTACCTGCACATCTCCTCCATCTTCTCTTGTCATTTCTCTTTCCCCTCCATCACCAGTGAAACTCCCTCTCCACCCGGCGCCATATGATGTGCCATCATTCACGTCAGGAGAGCTATTCTCTCTCTGAATGGGATCATAATCGGTCCAGCTTTACTTTTAATAGCCCAAGTGACAATACCTAGCTGGTGCATATGGGCAAATGCGTGTGGCTCTTTCTGCGTCTGACACCTCTGTGGCTGCTTGGATGAGCATGGGCAGATGTGCCCACTGGAGCAGAACTGCCGGAGCGTGCAGAGACTTAGACATTAATGAGATGGTGACAAACTTCACACTCTCCAATTAAACCGAGTGAAGAAAGGCCATTTAAAACAGGGAGAGTGGGAAGGATGAGAAGCGAAAAGGAAATCCTGAAGAGAAGGTGATGCTGGGTAATAATGTAAAAAGGAGGGAGAAGCAGAGTTTGTAACAAATTACTGAACACCATCTACAGAAATTCAAAAGCTACAGAGCCAGTGATACAGAAACAGTTTTACTAGCTATAATAGAGATATTTAAAGGGTTAATTTTGATGAACTCTCTAAAGATTTTAGCACAATTACTTGTTTTTTTTGTTTTTTCTTGTTTTCATTTTAAACATACAAAAGTCCCAAACTGGAACCGTTGTCTTTGCATGTTTCTGGTCCGGTCGTAAATCTGACGCACACCCGACATCTGCTATCATTCACGTCAGGAATGATTCGTCCAACCGAAATTACATCCCGCTTGGACGACAAAGTTGATTCTGTTGGTCCACTTTGGTTCATTTCTGCTTCTAAAACCCTGGAAAAGACTAAAAGGAGTTAGCCTAGTAGCGAAACTATTCAAAGCTAAAATAGCAACTCAATGCTAAACACGTAGCAGCTAACGCTAATGTCCACATTTCTAGCAACTTTTCTAAGAATTTACATGATTCATGAGGAATCCCTGAAACACCTGAAAGCTGAACTTTATAAAAAACATTTTACATTGTTGCTGAGCTCATATGTCTATTTATTCAATAATTTAGCAGCAAAAAGAGCTTTTAGTCCATTAACATTTGAATAAACATGATTAATTATTGATTTTTAATCGAGTCCCACCACTAGTTATTGAAGATCACTGTTAGTTACAACATTGTTATTAAAGCTTATTGATTGCAATGCATTGTTCCCCAAATGGTGATGCTTTTTATTAAAATATCACATTTTAAACTAGCATTTGAAAAGCTGAAGTCAAATCTGATGTTTGAGAGTTTAAAAGCAGCCGGTTTGGTCACCAATCTGAAGAAAACTGTTAGATCATAAAAACAAAACACAATGAACAATTATAAAACAAATAAACATATTTTGTAAAACTGCCAGAATCATCAAGTAAATATCAAATATATTGATCAATATTCCAGTTATTATGAATCAAAAGCAGCTCTAAGCAGGGGGAATTTTAGCCTGGATTTAAAGAAACTCAGTTTTCTTTGTGCTTCAGAACCGAGCTTCTTCAGATTCTGAGGTTTTTTTAAAACTTAATCTGCTTTAATTACTGCAGCTTGAGTGTTATTTTAATGATTTATTAGCCTTGCATTGATAATTAGTCTTATTTATATTCTGTTTCTCTAATCTTAGCTAATCAATGGGGAGAAGATGTCAGCTGATTCATAGCAGATTTGATTTTGATCATTGATTCATAGTAACTGTTTTTTTCCTTACAACCTTTAGATGATGTGTTAGTTTCATCTGACTTGTTTCTCTTTTAATTCTCTTTAATAATCCTGAGAAAATATTGAAATTTTCTAGCATTTTGGTTAATTAAATGTGATTGTTACCTTAATAGAGAAGCAGAAGCTTTCAGATGAATTTTAGATAAATGCACAGACTGATGGATTATGGTAATTAAGGTAATTTAAAGAATTTGCACAGATGTTCTGCAAATAAACACATTGTGTATGCCTAAATATAATGCAGTTTCTGTTGTTTTTAATGGAGAAAACAGCAATATTTCCAAACTTAGCCCATTAAAATACATTAACATAAAGTTTATTACCATTTTTGAGTCTTTGTTGAGAGTAAAATACGTTTTTAATGAAGAATTACAAAGATGTGTTTTATTTTCTATGAATGTTGAGAACAGGTGGCAACATTTACCTATAGTAAGTCAGACATAATGGCTGTAACAAAATTATTTCTTTTGAAGAATTATAGCACAAATAATAACATTTTTAATAGTTCAATTATAATCTTGTGATAGAGTTGCAGTAAAAATAATTTAATGGAGAATTTATATTTGTGAGTGTATTAGAAAACATTTTTTCCATGTTTTTACTTCCAGATGATTCTTCATTGCAAGCAAGAATAAACTGGTAAAGCATATTTATGCTATCAGTATCAGAAGAGACAAAAATCATTGTACAGATAAATAAAAGTAATAAACTGGCTGAGATGTCAACATGTCCCGTTTAACTGACTCAGTACAAATACACTGCATCTTACCAAGCATTTTTTATCTAGTTTGTACTGAAAATATCTTATTACACTTGAAATAAGACAAAACTAACTTACAAGGAACTTTCAGCACAATTTCAGTCAATAATTCCTTAATAATGATGAAAAAGTTGAAGCTAGATTTTAAGTAAAATACGTTTAATTTATAATATGGGAAAAGTCTGTTGTTCCACTGGTAGATTATCGACTTAATTAAGTTCCTATTGTGATAAAAAGTTACTTGCAAGTTAGTTTTGTCTTATTTCAGGTGGACAAAGATATTTAAATTAGAAACTAGACCAAATCCTTGGTAAGTTTTTGCAGTGTATTTGAGAACTATAGTCCCATTGTTTCACTGAAGCTCAATGGTTTGGGAATCAACGCTCCAGCAAATATGAAGAATATTCCTGATTTTTACCTCCAAATATTAGAATTATTTCAGATACTTTAATCTGTTGGAGACCAGGAGTGAAATCTTTTGGCCACTTTCACTCTGGATTCAGCTGGATGTTGTTTTACGCAATAAAGTTAAGAAGAAGTTGTGATAAATAACATACTAATAATATATAGATAAATTCTGTTTGGGTTTGTAAAGTTCTGGCTTATGGAGGCTGTCTTTGCCCTGTGATGTGAAGACACAGCAGGGAGGAGCGCCGCCGCCGCCGCCGCCGCCGCCGCCGCCGCCGCCGCTGCTTCTTGATGTTCGTTTAATGTAAAGAACATCATTAGAGCTTCTGAAACAACAGAGTCTGAACTGTCAAAAAGAGCCTCAAAGTGTTTTCACTTGAACTGCAGGGGTTGTTGATTGAGGAAAGATTAAGGTTGGGGTTTGGCTTCATGTTTAAAATATTTACAAGTTTGAAAGATTGACTTATTGAGTTGCTGTTGCAACGACTCCATCTCAAGACATCACACACAGTTTTGTACACAGTAGATCAATCTTACATGGTTTCTTCCCATTATTCTTTACAAATGCCATTTTGTGTTGTGCCTAAATGTGAGGAATTAAAAAAAATTACCTCAACATGTTAACTGAAGTAATTTAACATTTTTGTGACCTAGTTTTCTTTTTCAGTGTGTGAGTCAAATAAATGAGAAATTCAGCAATAAATAAGTTGGAGGTTCCTCCTTATAATTGTTGACCAGTTTTTTTTGTTCCTTTTCATCTTGATGATTCATGTTTGGTGATGAGCTGCAGTTCTTCTGTTTCAGGGAGGAAGCTCAATAGTTTATTAGCTTAGCCTGTTTTTCCTTACATCATATTATGTTATCATATATCATATTATGTAAAAGAAAATAAGTTGTTTTACATAATACTGCCTCTGTAAGCCATTTCAGAATTGTCACTGTTGTCATTTTAAAACATTAATGATCTGAAATCAATCAATACATTTTACTTGCACCTCAGATTTGAACCAGAACATTTTGATAGTAGCTTCAAAGATGGCGGATTTGGACCAACGTTTCCTGAACTGGTGGTTGAGGTTTGCTGCCTGGTTCTGTTCAGAACGGTCCGACTGAAGCGACATGCCACTGTGATCATCTGCAGAAACCTGGGTGGTGGAGTTCACTCCCACCCGGTCCAGTGGTTCTGCTCCCTCTGCATTGATCTGCCTCCCTCCCCTGACACCTGATGCAGGTTGACCCCTGCGGCATCCAAAGCAGTAATTGATCCTGCAGTACTGCTGTGGACTCTCAGGGCACAGAGTCTCTGCATGTGTCTGGTTTCTATATGTTTTAACTGGAATCCAGCCAGCAGGACCTCATTTTACTGACCTTTCTACTGCAGTCTGAACACACATTACAGGGAAGAAGATTACATTCAGGTCCATCTCAATAAATGGGAACTGTGTTAAAAAGTTCAGTAATTCAGCACAAAAAGAGAAATATATCAAGACTTTTAAATTATTTAGTTAATGAAAAGTCTAAAATTCAGTTTCTTTGAAAGTTTGTATCTTAAATCAGACCAATTAAAATATTTTTTAATACAAAAATAAATCAAAACTCAAAATTTGAGATTAATCTCATACAACATTTTTTGTTTTCTATGTTTACAGAAATGTACTCATATTTTATTTAAAACTTTTGGAAATTTTCAGAATTTCAAATTGAAAATTTTCAAGTTTTCAAATTCAGAAATTTTCATATTTCTAATATTAATCTAAAAATTACAGCAATTTTTCCTAAAACATTTCTTGTCTTTTGCAGCTCAGAAATATCCTTTTTTTTTTTAAAGATTTCTTTTTTAATTTTCTGAATTTCAAGTTGAAGATTTTCAACTTTAGATGTAATATTCTAAATTTAAATGCAGAAAACCATCATAATTAAGAGAAATAGATGCATTAAAACTTCAGTCTATATAATATGTTTAACTCGATAATGGAGTTACTGAAATGAGTTGACTTGCCAATAATCTAATTTATTGAACACTTGCTTGTATTAATTTTATTGTTTACAAAGAGTATTTAATATCCCAATAAATCCCCTCTTGTTGTATCGGCCTCCTGGTGATCACACAGCTCCTGATTTTTTCGAAATGAACGCCCAGCCAGCTCTTCTTCGCTGATTTGGCTCGATTCATTTTGTCACCATTTGAGCGACTGGAAAGAGTTTCATCCAGTCTGAGACAAAAACCCAAAAGAAACAGCTGCCAAGAGAAATCGGCAAAAAGAAACAGCTGCCTGAATGCCGCCTCCATGCCAGACATTTGGTATTTCTACAGAGGAACGCACAAACTCCAACATTTCTGGACTTCACAAATAAAAACAACCTCAAGCGCAGAAAGTTCAGGGAGGATTCTCGTCAAAGCAGTTGCAGAGTTTCTCAGCGCCTCTATCTGCAATTCAAAGTGTTGCGGCTTTCGCTTCTGCCAAATTACAAGCTCCATTTGCCAGCCTAATTAACGGTTCATTGCATTCAGTGAAATTTATTGCAGCAGCGCGGCCGCTCGCCAAAGCAAACAGGATAGACCTCACAGATAAGTGTAAACTTGGCCGTGGAAGCTGACACCTTGAAAAAACAAACTTGTTACAGGGAGTCTGTTTATATCTCTGCTTTCTCCTCCTGCTGCCTCCCTTCTCGCTCCGCTGTCTCGCCTGACAGTCGCTTCGCTGTTTCACTTCATGCTCACCGCGGCCATGTTTGGTTAGGGAGGAAATCCAGACTGCAAGCTCTTCCCTTCTGACCGCTGCTGGTTGTAAATGTTTGTCAGCGGGGGATTCTCCTATGAAATGTGAATCCAGAGGAGAGAGCATGAAATTCAGCTAAACTCCCACCAAACAAACAAACAGAGAAAGAATCGACAGCTCAAACTTACAGACTGCACTGAGATTTCAAATCAAACTCAAATAACATCAAACTTGAGGCCCAGGGGCCAAATCCGGCCGCCGCTGCTTGTATCGTGGCCCTCCAGACACATAAATTAAATCTTCAAGATAACAAGTGTGAGCTTAAATAATATTGTATAAAGCAAATCAATGACGTGAGTTTATTGCAAGTTTTCAACAAAAAATGTCAAAAGCATCAGGTTTAAGTTATGCTAGACCTGTAGGTGGCAGTATAATGTACTTCTGCTTCAGCCGTTGTTGAATTCAGGTTATTGTCCATGATCGATGAGGCGAGGAACAAAAAGTCACATTTACCGTCATCCATTAATGGAAATATTACAAAACATATGGATTAAATTAATACCTTAAAATCAGTGATTTTAATTGCAAAACAATTAGAGCTAGAGCAATGCATTCTGGGTACAAGAGTAAACCAGAGGAGAGGAAATGGAACCTATGAGTAAACAGACTTCAAAATAAGAGCATCAATATAAACGGCTGACTAACAGACAATTTATAAATCAAACCTTCAACACAGATGTTGAACTTCAATCAACTAGAAAAAAGCAAAGTAAATTAGCATTTTAGAATTTATCCTGAAAATTTAACTTGGGGGAAGCTAAGTGTGCTAAATGTTTTAAAGTTAGCAAAAATGCTAAACGCTAAATAAAAAATGTAGTCAGCAGAAACATGCAAATGTCTTCAGTTTTAACAAATACAAATTCCAGGCACTTTGGACAAACTTACACTAGAGAAGAGAAACAGAGAAAACTAAAGAGGAAGTCCATTTCCAATAAAACCACATCAAAGATGGCGCCTGAATCATTACCAAAGTCCCGGAGCGATCCCAAAAGATTTTTAAGAAGTACTTATGGGATGCAGACACAGCTATTTATTTTTTTTACCCCACCAGGGGCTTTTTGTGGCTCTAGTGTCCCTTATTAGACAGTAGGCTGACAGGAAGGAGAGGGGGAGACATGCAGCAAATGCCGTCGGGTCTGGGAGTCGAACCCGCGAAGGCCTCATCGAGGACTAAAGGCCTCCAAATGTGGGTCGCGCTATCCCCTACGCCACCACAGCACGCCCCACAGCTATTTATTAATATTTAAACAGTTTAATGGATTTTATTAGTACATTGTGAGAAGGTTCAAAGTCTTATTTTTGGCCTAAAATGAAAATGTCTTTGACATTAGCGCTGTCTATCATCCTCATGTACATGCTGCTCAGTGTGCTAATGGCAGAGAAGCATTAGCTTACAGTTAGAGGAAAATGGTTGACCTGCCATCATCGATGACAATGCTAACTAGTGTTAGCATTCACAACAGGCTATGCTATCAGGAAGAAACTGTAGGATAGAAGAGAGAAAGAGGGGAGGGACGTGGGATTGAGTAGCGCCACACAGAGGATGATTGACAGCGCTAAGAAGATGATCATAAGGAATGTACTCATGATTAAATCACAACTGGATAAAATAATGTAAGAAATAGTAAAATAGAATTAGAACAGAATCATTTTTAATTTTTTAAAGGTTTCTTGACTTTGTAGCTTTTTTTTTTTCTAATGATTTATTTTTGGATTCATTCTTGGAAGTTCTATGATATTTATTTCCTTCTGTAAAAGAATAACATATTTTACAAGCAAGCAAGTAAATGCTGTGTAAACTCCTGACTTTGGGTTTAATTCTGCCATAAGCCAAAAGGCTGATTTCACTTTGCATGAGTCATAAATCCAGTTTCAGAGTTCACAGACTGAAATAAACCAAGACATGTTCTTCAAGCCTGAGGGAGTAAAGACTGTTTTATTATCCAGGTCAGGTGAGATCTTAAAACTATAATCTGGTTTAAACTGCTTCTAACGTCAGGGAACTAAACGTTTCAAATCAAATCCTTTCTCTGTCTAATCTTGTCATTTTTTTTCTAGTTGAGAAATAAATCAGGGACTTGGTTTTCAACGCCAAGATAACTTTATGTTATCACAATGCTTGTCAAAGCTCCATCTAAGGGCATTGACTGAGTCAGAACCGCATACAGTAAATCTGCTTTAAGCACTTGAAGTAGCCTGAAAATGTTTCGTGTCTGGATAACAGGATGGATTATTTACAGTTGTAAGTACATAAACAGCCTGTAAACCCATAAACGAGGGATTAGTGTGGTTTTGTTTCCAAACTACATTTATGAATGAAAGTCGAGAAATTATAGTGGTGCCAAATATTTGGAAGCAAAATCAAAAATTGAACAAACTGGATAATTATGACTTTAAACAAGATAAACATAAATAGTTTATCTTGACATTTATCAAAAGTAGTTTTTAGACTTTTCTTTCTTTGAATTTTTGCATGAAAGTTGTGACTTTAATCTTATCATTCCTAAAATGTTTAACATTAACTTTTCACCAGGAAATATCAGCTTGTTTTCAGTAAATAACTCCTTAGTACTGAAGTTCCAGTTCCACTGTCATTATTATTTGACTAACATGGAAAAATGTCTTGTTATAAATGGAATAATCTGCCATCAGAACTAGAACTTTTTCATCAATATTAACAAATTATTGACTTAGAACAAGCTCCCATTTCCTCGTGAAAAGTTACTTGTGAGTTATTTTAACTGCACTAAGATCTTTGCATTAAAACCAGACAGAAATGTTTTGTTTTTACAGTGCAGTAGATTGCCTCCAAGTTGCAGCAACCCTCCGCAGACGTGACGGCGACTTTACATCTGACAATCAGACAAACACAGACAGCCTGACACAGAAAGGCTGTAAAAAGTGAAGCAACGTTCTTTTCATGCGAGTGTTGGAGCGTCTTCTCGTGGGAAGAGCCTTTTGTTGGAGTTAGAATCAGTGTTTCCATCAAACCGAGGCCTAAATGAGACACAAAGGGATGCAAACGCAGCCGTGTTGCAGGATGATCAATGGCTTGTTGTAGGAATTAAAAACAGAAGTCCTGCCTCATTAGCACGTTGTCTAAATCTCCCAACTTTGGCTGCGTTGTGAGAACATGGCTGAAGGGCACAGCTCCAACTAAGAAACAGCCAAACGCAGCAAAGAAGAAGAAATGACTGAAACATTAAAGGATTTAAAGTGAATTTTACCTACGCTTTCAGCAATCAGTTTAAAGCCCAGAACCGAAATGGATTTCACGTCTTTGCTTCGCCGGCCGCTACTTTCTGCCACTAAAACAAAGTTTAAAACTAATCCTTTAAAATTCCTTAAATCATACAGGAATATCCGCCATATTGTCCCAAGAGGCCGGCCATTAGCAGAGGAGAAACTATGCCGGCTTTAGCTTGTCAGGCAGCTTCAAAGACGGCTGTGTGGGCCTCTCGGAAACCTGATGGAGAATTATCGATTGTGTGTTCAGATATCTGGAGGCGCTGGCGTGCAACACTGGGGTTTAAATTCAGCCCTAATGCTCAGCCCATGCATAATTTATATAGTTCCCATCAAAGGTAGATGCGATGCAAACTAAAGAGGTCTCATGAAGCTTTTTGTTGAAAGTTTTCACACATCAACGAGCTTAAAGCACAGTATGGTTTTATTGCGAAAGGTCAGGGAAAGTAAACACGTTTTCCACCAGCTGAGTAGGGGAGCGCTGACGCTTTCTGATGTAGATGGAAAAACATACAGCAGGATTTAAATCATTATAGGATTTACATTGGGGAACAGCACCACATGCAGGTTCCTCTTATTGGATGTCTGGAGTTTGTGGTTAATGTTTAACACATGCATAATGATTATCAAACTGCACTAATAAATAAGCAAACATACACAGCTAATGAAATGGACCTGGTTTTCCTCCTTTGCTTTGAGGCAGGCGCGTTAAACAAACACGCATTACTTGAATAATAACAGGAACATTCACATATTGATCTGTCTGTCCACATTGACCAGCTCTGCCCCGGCTCTGCTCCTCTCCATACTGGGGACATTCATTTAAACACAACGGCTCTTACTGGTAATTGTGGGACTATATGGAAAAGAAAGATTTTATTAAAGGAGTAAAATAAAAAAGAGCTGTCAGCTGCACTTCAGTAAACATCTGGGAGGTTCTGCAGTTTTAGAGCCATTTAATTTTAAATCCTTTCAATTCAACTCAGTTTATTTAAATATCGCAACATATTTTGTCTCAAGGCACTTCAAATAAAAAAGAAAATTCAATCCAATCATATCATTTAAACTGGTTTAAAAGTCTGAAGCTGTTTTCTTGAAAGTTGGGTAGACTTGGTTTGATTTGGGACCAAACCTGCAACATTTGTTACATCTTTCACAAACCTTTGAGCAACCTGTTCCCCTCCTCACCTGTGGGGGCGCTGCAACAAGAACCGCTGACATAAACAACTTGGAAACCTCTGAAGACACTGAGCGCAAATTTCTTCTACACCAAATGGAAACAAAAATGGAGTGGCGCCAAATTTCTCTTTTGTCTTTGGTTAACATTCACAAGTCATTTCTCCTGCTAGCGCTAGGCTAACATGTTTGTTTTGGTTGTATTTACCCAGAATGCCCTGCTCTGTAGTCCACTTCCTGCTTTCACAGTAGACTGTTTAGTGTTCACATGTACATTCACACAACTGAACCCAGAGGTTTGTGGGTGTCTGGAAGCAAATTATTGTTTCACCCAAATTATACAAATAGGAAAGAATATATTTTTATTCTGCCGTTTAACAAATAATGCAAGTTTAGTGCTGAACAACACAAAAATGGAAAAGTTTACACAGTAGGCTAGCTGCGTTTCCATTACAAATAAGCTCAAAACTTTGCCAGTATTCCAACTAAAAAAAACAACATGTTTTATTTGCTGTGTTTCTATTAAGTAAGAAATTAAATTAAACTCACTCAGGAATGAGTTTGTTAACGTGTTTAAAAACACGTTGAGGCTTCAGCCTCCAACTACTTGTTGCTGTTTTCTTCCTGGTTTACGCCATTGGAAACTTCCGTTGGCTTGTGTGATGCAGAAAAAAAATGATTTAAATTACAGTTTTGTAAAATTACCCAGTTTTGATACAGTAAAAAAAAAAAAAAAAAACCCTCATCCTACAGGCCAAAACGTTTTTGAGCTTTTTCGAAGTTGAGTTGTTTCCATTAAGCAAATTTATTTTCAAAATGTCAAATTGTGCAATTTCATGGTCAATGGAGACACAGTTAGAGGGGAAACGAAAGTTATGATCCAGAGTATGTAAATATCTGGTGTCATCCAGTCTGAATGACCTTTGACCTGCAGCTGTAATCACCTCATGCCAACCTTAACAGCTGCTGGAACAAGCTGAGAGTTTAACCATTCTTCTGTTTTTCGGTTTTCTTTAATTTATACACGCTCCTCATTATGCCCTGATCTGTGTCTGCCACAGCGGGAGGCCGGGCTTTGACTGTGCCGTCCTCATTACTGGCAGGCGAGCACCTGAGAGGTAAGATTCTTCCTGACACCCCGGGCCGATTCTCACCTCCATTAACACCAGCAGGGGGGCGCCATGTTCTGATTACAGCACAAAACGAGTGAGGAGCCAAACAGGAGAGGAGGAGAGCTGGAAGGCTGATGGAGGAGGCGGTCAGGTGATCGACCAGCATTGTCAGATTGGGCGGGTTTCTTCCTTATTGAACTGTTTTTAAACACATTAGTCGGGTTTTTAGAAATAGTTCAGAGGAAAATTCTTTATAAAAATCACACAACTTTTAATAAAATGCCATTTTACTGCACTTAATAGTTATGTTATTTTGAAATCTGCCAGTCAAATGTGACATCATCAATGATTAGTGATTGGTTAATCAAGCATCAATATGTTGTAACATTGTGGAACCAGAGGTGGATAGTTACTAGTTACATTTACTTGAGTCAATTTCTAGGAAAAACACCTAATGGAGTATTTTTCCTTTGGTGTATTTTTTACTTTTACTTAAGTAATTTTATTATAAAGTATCTCTATTCTTACTTGAGAAGATAATTTAGTGTGAAATTTCTGTGAACAAACACGGACCAGCGTGTGCCTATAAAGTTGTTGCAGAAACGTTCTGCTCTGCTGTGAACGAGGCGAGAGAAAGGCTGTAAGATTAATCTGCATTACGTAATATTAAGGCGTTAAAATCTTCAGATTAATCACATCTGGAGCTATCAACATGACGTTCATTAGAGGCTTTGCGTTATTTTTGGGCTGGAAACGGTCAGAACTGGCAACCCTGATTCTGTCTGCGGTGCGTGCAACGGCAGCTGTGCGGCCTAATGATGGAGGTCATCGGCGCTCGGTTCAGTGGGGGCGACTGACTGAGATCAATACCACCTGATGAGGTGTCTGACTTCCCTCTGATGTGCATCAAAATGGAATATGTTTTCCCTGCCTGCTTAATCGATGGGAAGAGTGTGAAACTAATTGGGCAAAATTGTAGGGGCATTTATCGATTAATCAGGCAGAAAAATGAGGGGAGAATGCCGGGCGTCGACACGAGAAGGCAACGGCACCGACTTCTGATTGGTGAGCCGAATCGATATCTTGAAATCATTCTCCGGCGCATAAAAGTCATGGGGGGCATGAAATATTTAAAGGCGCCGTGGCAACAGCACCTGCAGATCTGCAGAAAAGCTGAATAAAAACAGACTGGCATCAATTTTGAATGCCAGGCTGCTCGGTGGTGGAAATCAGTCCAGTGGATGACAGGATCTCCTTTCCCATTCCTCTCATGCTCACATCCTTCCCACTGTCATCTCAGGGCAGCACGCTTTTTACCTTGCTGGATGTTTTCCCCACCATGGAGGGAAAACTGTCATGGTGCTGGTTCTGTTTTACATGGAGGGAATGTGTTTGTGATCACACTGGAGGCCTGTGAAGGACAGGGATTGTGTGCCTATAATCTCTGGTCTCAGTACTGCCGGACCCCTGGGGAGACTTGGATTGGGCCGCTTGATTCAGTCCTTTAGTTCCACTGCAGTGCATGGTACCAATAAGCAGAGCAAAAAAAAAAAAGTCTCTCTTGTTGGAGAAGGTGGAAATAACTTAGGTGGTGTGGAGGGAGCAGATGCAGCCGCAAGGAAACGCAGAAATGTTTTTTCTCATTTATATTTTGCAGATATTGTGCATGATAACTAGAAACCTCAGTGTATTTTTGTTTTCACACCTTATTGTCTGTTTGGCAACTAAAATCTCAACATTTGTTACATTTTCAGCTGCTGCAGTTCACTTTCACACGACACTGAGTCAAACAAACCCAACTAATCAAAAAACCTGTTCCTCTCCTCGCCTGTGGGGGCGCTGCGCCAAGAACCACTGAAGGAAACAACAAAAAACCTCTGAAAAAGACACTGATCGCAACTTCCTTCTTCATAAATGAAAAACAATGCAAGAAATGCCCACTCTACTACCAGAGTTATAATAGGTTTGGGTTTTTCATTATAATTTTCTTTTATTTTGTCGTGACTTTGTATAATTCAGTTTGTTTTAATTCATTTTTAGAGTGTGTTTACTAGGTTTATTAGTTATTGTAATTGTAAACACTTTGGTTATTTATTAGGTCACAGTGTTGTGAATATTTATACATTGATTGTGTAATGAAGAGGAGATAATTTATATTCTGCATCTCTTTATGAAACATTTGTAAGCCTGAGCAAAAACAAAACAGCAAAAGTCTCTATTGTTATATTATTCATGACAGCATTTTTAATAAATTCTTGAAAAGTGATGATGAAGAAGTGATGATGATGAAACCAGCAGCAACATGTGATGAAGGACAGAGCAAAAGAGAAGGAGGAGAACACACACTCCTTCTCAGGTCACTGTGGTGTCATGATGGAAGAACACTTTGTGTCTTCCACTCACAATTTATTTTAAGGAGACGCTAAGAGCCGAGAGGCGGCTGATAACTGTCGGTTGACCTTTCGGTGACCTCTCAGCGCCGCTGACTGGAGGACATGTCGGTCCCAGAACCCATCGGGTCTCTGACCCAAACGGGTTCTGATTACTAATGAGAGACTTCACCGCCGGAGAACTGGAAAGCTTCTGCTGACCAGGAGTTGGTCTGAACGTCCAGTTATTGATCAATAGCTGCGTCTCCATTGACCTTACAAAGGTAGAAACTGGAATTATGAAAATAAATTTGCTGAATGAAAACATGGCACTTTGGAAGAAAAAAAAAGGTTTTTTGAAGGAAGTTGTATCAAATTTGCAAAACAGCAATAGAAATATCGCAACACGAGTCACAAGATCAACAAACTGACGTTACTACTGGGAGAAACGCTGAAGAAGACAAACAGAAAGTAGTGGGAAGAAGGTGGCGCATCATGTTTTTTAATGACTTATCACATGTGAACAAACGTATTCACATGTGATTTCAATTGCATTTCTTATTTAGTGAAAATACTGCAATTGTGTTTTTTTGGCAGAGGAATATCAACAATTGTAATAAAACGCAGCTACAGCTGGAACTTATTTCTGGAGTTACAACAAATCAACAGATTAATTTTTCAGTTAGGTTAGGATAGAGTTTTACTTTAATAATATAAATAACCATTCCTACTCAGTGCAATATCTTAATGCACATGAAATAAGACAAAACAAACACAAAAGTATCTTTTCAGGAGCTTATTTTAAGTCAAGAATTCCTTAATATTGATTTAAAAAAGTACTGGTTGCACTGGCAGATTATTTCCCTTATGGGAAAAATATCTTGTTATAAGTGAAAACCAGTGGAACTAGTACTTGTACGAAATTATCAACAAAAAAGCTTTATCTTGCCAAAAAGTTACTTTCAAGTTAGTTTTGTCTTATTTCAATAATACTATGAGCTAGACAAAGAATACTTGGTAAGATTGTGTGTTTACGGTGTTTTCTGATCTAAAATGTAGGAAAAAAGGAGAAACAGAAGAAATCTATCTGATTCTTTTTCACAGACGCTTAACCCAACTGGAGTTTAATAAACTTTATGTGAACATTCCTCCGTCACAGTGAGTAACTCCGACTCCCGTTGCCATGCGGATCTCCCTCGGCAACGCGGACCCCGGCTTTGGCGGAGCAACAGGGATGTAGAAAAAGAGTCCAGAACAGCAGACCTGCATCTACAACCTGTTCGGGATTTGGCTATTGCAGCGTGACTAACACCCCTGCTGCACCACATATGCTCCTGAATTTTAAGTCTGGCATGCTGCAGGAGGCGCGGGGTTAATAAGAGCACTGAACAAATGCCATCTGTTAAATAAACAAACACCAAACATTCCACTCCGTCATTTTCCATGCAGGAGAAAAACTTTTCAATCCCGAAAATGAATGCGCACCATTGCGCCCCAGCTCCAGACTGCCTATTATGTTTTATTCTAGCACTTAAAGTTTGTGACGGAGTGCTCGATATTGCCTATAACATGTACACAAGCGGGCTGTTGCCCAAAGGATCGGCGCTTAAATGGGCCCCTCGGGGGTCCTGAGGTGGGAAGGAAAGGTACCACAACGATCCGCCCGGATGTGTCTGCCGGTTCCGTCTGCGTGCCAATTACTCACCGACAGACAGAGAGAGGAGCCTGACAGGCCATAACTGTTTGGCAGATGCCACACACAAATGCTTCACGCCAGCTTGACGTCAATGGACGGAGCCGGATGGGGCCTCGGTCTGACAGCTCGGCTGGAGCGGAGCCAGGCAGCGAAATATGAAAAGATTAATATTACATTCATCTGCCTAACGAGGCCGACAACAGCCTGACAGCAAAATGGGAAGAGAGTTTGTAAGCTTGTCTCCGTGTCTTCACTGCTAACTATTTATGGATTTGAAGCATGAGAAAGAAATTTCATCACGTTTGGCCCGAGGCTGCGTAACCGCAGATAAAGAGGAATTATTATCCAAAACTAACAATTTGCTTGTTCTTCTGTTTGGGTTTCTACTACTTCTCAGAACAACTTAAGCGATTAATCAAACAGTTTTCTGTCAATAAGTTAATGTTTTTTGGTGTCTGGAAAATGAGCTGCTTCAAAAATTTAACAAATACAGCTGAGCCCAGCCCCGTTGCTTAGCAACCCCAGGGAAGCACAGCCCGTTACCTAGCAACCCAAGCAGATCTGCAGCAGTTTGGTGTGCACTGTAAAAAGACTGCTGAACAAGAAAAGTGCTTTGTTGTTGACTTACCATTCAGAAACAATTTGTTACATTCTTTATAGTTGTGCAGGAGGCTCTACTTCTGCTTTTCAAAGGTGTACGGGGCTATGACTGCGTATCTGTTTGCAGCCATTTTTGCGTATGAGTGTAAACGTTGAGTTTGGGGGCGTGGCCAGCAGCAAGTTATTTGATTTAAAGAGACAAAAAGCCCTAAAACAGCTGAAAATAGAGAGAACTGAGCAGAATAAAATCTCTCTGCGACTAATGGGGTTCCACTGTACCAAACTTTTTCCTTCCACCTAACTTTAACATATTTTGGATATAGAGCTCTGTGAACAGCCAGTATCATAGCAATAGCTTGTGGAGGTGTCAGTAGCTATTTTTTGAACAAATGTCAAGTTAGCAGTATTTCCAACCATTTTCTGGGCTTTTTTTTTTATTAAAAATAATTTTTCATATAGAATTTTATGTAATATAGTATCATATTATAATTTAAGTTTAATCTGTAGACCAGGTTGATCAAATTTGTAAAAAAGTTGAAATATATTAAATGAATCAAGTTTTACTTTTCAAATTAAATCACTATAATGAAATAACTTTTAGATAACATTTTAGGTTTTTGAGATCATAAAGTGACGCAAACAGAAACCACTGTGTCGTTGTTCTATCCCTTGTTGTTCATATAAATATGCTCTTTATATCATCTGATGTTTTTAGTAACAGTATTGCCTTCATTACCAAGAGTGTTCCGGATAGTTTCAGAGATGAAAGCATAGAAATAAACTGACTCCAGCGCCACTTCACTGTCAACAGAGACAACCACTAAATATACATGTTTTCCCTGAAACATTTTTATTCCCCTTTTTTGAATTCCTCAAAAACAACCCGATAAAACAGCCCCATATCTGTTATTTTCCATATTCCCATTCACCATTCATGTTGTGTGATATGAAGAGAGTAAAAAAAACCCCTTCAAAAGCCAGAAAGAGTCTTTGTTCAGGGTTCATTTATGCCACTGTCAGATTCAAAAAAGAGATTTGACAGAGTGACACAGACAGATTTTGTCCCAAATAAAAGCGAATCCTGAGGAGCATGTGCAGCGGGAAGATTGGATGCAGCGGAGTAGAGGGGGTCGGATAAGCGCTCTTATCTGCTGCACACTTACAAATGTCAGGACGTTGGAGTGTGAAGCTGCACTTCTGGACCGATTCAAAGCCAGAAGAATGAGCGGCCTCCCCGGTGACACTGGCCACCTCCGTCACGCTTCTATCATGTTTCACATGATTGCTAACACACACACATGCACGCACAACCCCCCCCCCCCAAACACGCACACACACACGCACATTTAACTTGGTAACTTCATATTAAGTGTGGAAAATACGACACATTTTTGTCATATAACCTAAATTGTCGTGTTTATTTTTGGCTGTTTACACACCTTCCAGCCCAGCGTCCGGCTCTGACCTCATCTCAGTGGCTCATTTCTCAGGTGGGTTGGTGTGACATCATCTCATCTGAAGGATCCCTGAGGGACAAGAAGCTCAGAGTGAGTCCTCCCAGTCCCAGGAGGTCGGAGGTCGCCCAGTGACGAGAAGGAAGGGTCAGGCACGAGGCGATGCCAGGCTCAATGTGAACATGAAGAAATATCTAGATCTGCCGTAGCGACTGGTGGGACAAAAAGAGAAGGAAAGCCACTCAGACAGACAGTTCTGCCACCTCTGATTATCCTCCCGTCACTCTGACACAGAGAGATTGAGGCCATATGAAGGCCTCTGTAGCCATAAGCGATGGTTACGGGCAGCAGCAGCAGAGACGCATCAGTTGCTGCTTATATGGGGGTCATAATGAGATGTGGAAGCTGTCTCGTAGGCTCACAGGCAGGATTGTGGTGAAAAGCGCTGCCCGCTGTAATATTGATGCCCCTTTTTCAGCAGGTTACACTTGGAGGATTCCAGGAAGAAATTGGAAACACATTAGCAACACCTGACGGCTTTGAATTTCAGGTTCAAGGATTCTGAACTTGTTCCATTCGTTTGGAGGAGCTCAGAATGTTAATCATTCAGCGGGATTATCTTCCTGCTGGCAGACAGAAAAGGAAACATCACAACAGCTGTTTCTGCAGAAAGGATTTAGAAAAACATCCTGCACTGCTGAACTTAATGTTGGACTTACCTCACAAACACAAAAACAATATTTCTCCAAGCACGTGCACAATAAACTGAAATAGAGTGGTGGGCACCAAAAACTGCAAACTAAAATATGAGGGCAGAAGCTAATGCTAAAGCAGAAGCTAATGCTAAAACGCTAAAGTACATCAATAGAACATGGGGAAGCTTTCAAAATAATGCATATGTTAATTTTGAATAATGTATTTGCATAATAAACATGTAAGTGTTATGTTTTCTGTAAACCTCATTTATTGTATTTTTGCCTTTGAGGTTTATTGAAAAAATAAAAATAAAGTGTGAGGAAAGGAAATGGCACTGTTGCGTAAAAATCCACTTCAAAATAAGAGCATGATTATAAATGTATAATTTGTCGAAAGGTTTTAATAGTTGTTTACCAAAACACAGATGTCGAAATTTATCCAACTTAAAGCTTACAAAAAGCTAAGTAAATATTTACCTGGCATAGCAAAAGCTACGTGTGCTAAACATTTAGAAATTTAGCAAAAATGCTAAAGCGCAAAATGGAAAGTGAGCTATTAGCAGATTAGCAGATGTGTGCTCACCAGTTATGTTCCTGTTTGGGATAAATACACCCTGCATCAAATTTCAATCGATACAGAAGTATTCGCCCCCTTATCTTTTTACTTTATTCATCTAAATTCTTGCACTCCATGAAACAAACAAGAAAGTGTAATTCTCCATTAAACCACCAAAATTATGGTGTCACATTCCTGCCAAAAACCCTTCCTTTTCTTCTATGTCATGCCTCCCTCTCTTCTTCATTTTCTTCTTCTTGTGATATTAGGCCAAGTCTCTTGCTTGTTGTTGTAATTACTGAATATGCCTCTCAGGATTTTTGGCAGGAATGTGACACTATATATTTACTAGTTGTTCCACTGTCGGCTGATATCAAGTGTTTGTAATAATGAGCCTTTTATAGCACTATGACAGGTTTTTCAAGCATTGAAAGGCTTGTGTCATATATCAGTATCTAAATCTGATTGAAGCTGAACTTTGACTAGACCACTCAAATAGACTGTAGATTATATGAATCAACTCTTCAGAAAGAAATAGGAGCTTGTTTTGATTTTGAAAAAGTACTAGATCCACTGGCAGATTATTTCATTTAGAACAAAGCATTTCTCCATGCTTGTAAATGAAATAATCTACCAATAGACCAAGTTCATTTTCATCAATATTCAAGGATTATGGATTCTTTCAAATGTTTGTAAACTGAAATATTTATCAGAAGTTGAGTTTAAACATCAGGACGTTTGCTGTAGTGGAAAGTGTCACCACGACTCTCCAGATCTCATTAAGGCACCAATGAATCTGTGATTTATTCTGTAATGACTCTGGAAATCATATCAATTAATGACACATCACTGTCGCTAATTCATATATGCAAATGCAGCACACAAAACACATTATTTCAAATGGCTTGAAATGATAAATTTGTCCTTATAATTATGGTGATGATTCAAGTCAATGAGCAAACAAATTTCATTAATGGATTAAAAGCTAAAAATGGTCTGTTATCCAGTACTTAGAGGGAGGGGATTAGCCAGCGAGCATATTAGACTTATCTTCATATGCAAATGCGAATGATTAGCAATCACTGGCTCCCCTGAAAGCAACGGCAGAAAAACTTGGTGAGGTTGAAACAATGAGGTTAACTGGAGAGAAATGTTTGAGGTAAAGTCAATCAAAAGCAAACGTTTGTGGCGGTGCCTCGGCTATAAAGGGAATGAGAACAAAACAAAGCAGAGTTTGGTAATTCTGAGCACATTTCACTTCCTGTGAATTCAGCACAAATAGCTACACAGTAATAAATTATCTTTACCACAGGCGTTGAGACAATGGGGATTTTTTTTTTGGCATGGACGGCAGCATCAGTGCCATGCGTCTTTGGACCGTTTCTCTATTGGCATTCTACTTATGTTGGCTCCAGAACAGCTGCTGATTCTCTCCTAAGCTTAAATTTAGGTCTGGTTGCCGCTGCAGAAGCTCCTCTCAGCGGAGCCAAGCGGCTGATAGCCCTTATCTCATCTCCAGCAGCATGACTGGTTAGACTGGGAGCACACTGGAGTTTCCTGCTCTCTGCAGCTCACTAACAACACTTCCTTTCTGGGTGAACGGTCTCTTTGGGCTCAATTTAGACTGCGCATGGTCACCTCGGCCCCAGATTAATCTCGGCACACCGCGACGAGTCGCAGGGATTTGCTCAGCCGGCTGTGGTAAAGATCTTCGGGAAACAAACTCCGACGTGCAAATAATGGTTATACAACTGGATTCACCCACATGAGCAGCAGAGTGGCCACTTTCTTCAACGGTTTCTATAAAATTCACAGTCCTCATATGCTTACATTCCTTCAAACTGGACATGAAGACAGAGGATGTTGTTCGTGTTGAATTCAGAAAGTTTAGCCCTAATCCCTCACCTCGTTACAAAAACATCAGAGCACAAATTATCTCGATTGTTGGGGCATGGAGGAAGTTTTTTTTAAATCTCCAAGGGTACGAAGAGGGCTGTGAATCATTGAGCCACAGAGACAAAATACTCTGGGAGAACTCACAACTGGTCAAAGCTTCTAAGGGTGATGAGAGCTGGGGATAAAATAACTCTATTTTATTATAATTCAGAGGAGTAGTAAAGAAACAACAGACTACAGGGACAGTTGAGGTTTTTTAATGGGTGTTCTGTTGAGTAGTCAATATCTTACCTCCAGTAGAAATCCTGATTAGCTAGACTTGAAGCTAAAGCAGAACCCCCAGCAATTAATGGGAATTTTTGGTTTTAAATAAGTTTTTGTAATCAATTCAGTTTGTTTTTGTCACACCAATTCACAATAAGTGTTACATGTAAAAACTTTCCCCAGTATGAATTAATTTTAGCTTTATATGATGTAAGTAATGTTTTACTTTATATTAAGAGAGTTTTCTCTTTGGGGTGAGATTTCCTAATTAGAGAATGTCTGCTCATTAGTTTTTCATGACACTTATAATCTAAATCAGTAAAGAGACTCGTCTTTTCAAGTAAAAATGGTGGAAAAACTTGTTCATTGGACCCAGTGCAGCCATGTGGCATAAATGTGCCAAACAGCAGCTTTACCACATGAGGAAAAGTGGCGCCTCTTTGCTAAAAAGCAGGTGTGAGTTTAAACTTTGGAGCAGAAACGACGAGTGTAGGAGCAACATGCTCTAAATCTGTTCGACAGATGAAACCGAAATTACCGCTGCTCACATTCTGAAATCCTATTACTATGAAAGACTTTTATAATTGAGTTAGAAATTTCACAGCCCATTACTAATCACGCACTGCGAATATGTTCAAAGCCGGTTTCCATGTCAGACAGCGTCTAATCCGTCTTTTAATGCGCCCAGTCATTAGGCCGGCTATAGGTTCCTCTTCCTCTGTTCGCTGGATGAAAAGCCAGAGCATGAAACAGGGTGGAAGAGTTTGCTCTGGAGAGAAACAGCAACACTTTAGCTCTCGGTGTCCTTATTAGGGTTTTGCTTTCCAAAGCAAGGTCAGAGCATCCACCAACTTTCAGCTTTATTAGCCTTGGGCGAGTCCTCCGGCTCTAAGTGGCTCTCACACAACACCACAGAAAGCAACTTCTGATTGTGCCGTATGTCTCCATTCCTCTTTATGCTCTCCCTCCTCTCTGCTGCTTTCTGCAGAGAAGTTTTCAGCCTCTTCCAATCCTCCTCATTAGATTCTGCCTGGGTAACCTGAGAAAAAGAGCGCCTCTGTCTTCTGCACCTCTCAATCATAGCCTCTGCCACCCCAACCACAGGATTCATCTGCCGGCAATGAGCGACCTTTGACACCTGCGCCTCGCAGGCAGGATTACTACTGAGTCCTGCTCGCGCTTTATTCCCCGCAGCCGAGAAAGCAGAGATGGTCTTTCATGAAATTCAAACTTTAGGTATGAGCAGCCGTAGACATCTGAGGACCTGATTTCCCCTCACCTCCGTCTCCATGTGTGAAGATCAAAAAAAAAGCTTGAGCCAAGCAGCACTGAGGACTGCTGTGCAGCCTGTGAATTCACAATGATGATAAGAAAGAATAAGGAGCTTAGATGGAAACCAAGGAGTTTAGAAGGACTCACATTTTCTGTCAATTATTTTTCTCTCTCTTTTGTATGTGGCAGCTAAAAAGCCATAAAGTTACTCTAAAATGTTTCAGCAAAGTAACATCCAAAGGGATAGAGCGTGTCATGGCTATCGATATGACTGGTTATCTGTCGCTTTTTTCTGTTCTTTGGGAAAAGATCCAAACTGGCTAAAGTTATCAGCCTTTATACGGAGCATTACAAAGGCTTTTACTCTCCAACTTCTCCACATTTTGTCACATTATACCCAAAAACTACAAAAATCACTTTGAGATTTTATGTGAAACACTTTTGCAAAGTAGTGCAACATTCTGAAGAGTAAGAAAAAGAGACAAATAAAAAATCTGAAAAGTGCGGTGTGGATTTATAATCTGATCCACTGAGTTTTGTTTTGTAGAATTAAGTTTCTTTGTGGTTAAAAGTCTGGGAGTGTCTCTGCAAATTTTTCCCAACTGTTTTGCAAAACAGCTCAATGCAAAACATCAACTAACATCCGTCTTCCATTTTTGCCCCGATTCTGAATTTAGGTCTGGACTTTGACTGGGCCGTAATAACATGAATATGCTTTGATCTAAACCATTTTCTTGTAGTATTCTGCAGCCTCTAAAAGGTTTTCTTCCAGGATTTTTCCGAGAACTTTGTGTTGATCCATCACATAAAATCCCAGTAAAATTCATAAACTTTTTCACTTATAATTAGATTAATTAATCTACGATGGACTGGCGACCTGTCCAGGGTGACCCCACCTCTCGCCCGCTGACAGCTGGAGATAGACACCAGCACATCCGTTTTCTTACACCCTCATCCCACTGGGATGGATTAATTAATGACAAATTTTTATGTGTTCTAATTAATTTCATTTTCCTTTGCTTATGTGAAAAAGTCCTGATCCAGAACACCTGTGTTGTGCATTTGGTACCATAAATCCATAATCTGACGCACAACAACAAAACTGCTTCTCTGGTAAACTGGGGGTTAATTTCTGCTTCTAAAAACAATCTGATTGGACGCTGGAGAGGATTATTGTTGTGTTGAAGTTGTGCTAAAAGGAGTTAGATTTTGTGATTAATTTCAGAACCTACAATTAGCTTGAATAAACATTTTAATTAAGTCTTATAACACGGTAAAATGTGCAAACATTGCATATAAATGCAAAGTTTGTGAGGCACTGTGACTATAAAGATCTCCTCACGTTTCCAGAGTTTGAATGTTTCCATTTGCACATAGTGGAGCCTCTGTGTTGAACTGCAGGCCCACATTCATCTGAACCTGAGTGGAAAGCAGCAGAGCAGCTCCATCATTAGAAAACCATAATCCAAACAAGCTGGAGTGACACTGTAAACCTGTATGTGCCACTGGTCTCATTACACTAACCGATTATAGCCGCATAAAACGCTACCTGCCTGAGGAAAGCTCTTCATCCTGAATGGAGGAAATTATGTACAGTTATTTTTAAGCACGGCAAATTTATTTGCGAAAGAGTCGGCTGCTGTTAATCACTGATAGACTACCCCCAAAAATTTTGCTGTTTGCAGAAAATCAGGCTAAATTAATATTTCATCGCTTTCAGCATCAACAAATGGAGCAACCCGATTCCGACAACTGGCTGCAGAGAAACCCCAACAGAAAGTTTGGTGATATTTTTCTGTAAACATTTAGGTTGGAGTCGGCACAAATACAAAAATCACAACTTGACAACAGACGTTAAATTTTGGTTTCTGTTGCTCTGGATGCAGCATTAGGTGTTTTAGAGCCTCATACTGCCATGTCACAGCACAATAAAGTAACTATGTTCACTTAAGTTGTTTAAAAACTGGCACATATAACAAAAATTACTTGAAATAAATTTTACATTGTACCTTAACGCCTTGAAATTGGGCCTGTATCTCTTTAAAAACTCCTGCTCCAGAGGAGGCTACAACAGGCTTCTGTTAACGTTTTAACAACATTTTTACCAGTGTTTCACTGAGAAATAATCAGATAATGAGTTCACTAGTTCCACCTGGTGTTTGCTAATTGCTGCTGGCTAGTCTGAAGGAGCTGCTGCTATGTGAAACTGCAGCTCTGAGGAGGAGCTGCGCCTGGAAGGCGGGGCTACATCCACCCAGGCGTTTTGCACAGCTGAATGGTTGCCATGGAGATTAAAGAATTAATAAAACATGCATGAAAGAATCAAGGCAAAACTGCAGGTAAGTTTCTGATAAACAAATATTATTACATGATGTAAAGATCAAAAAAGTAGGTTTTAATAAAGAGTTTAAAAAAGATTTTAAAAAGTCGAGGTGGAGCTTCGTCCTCGAAGGCGGGGCTAGGTCCACTCAGGCATTTTGCACAGCTGAATGGTTGCCATGGTGATTAAATGGTGCATGAAAGAGTCAAGGCAACACTCCAGGCTTGTTTTTGATAACACTATAACAAGATGTAAAGCTCAAAAAATGTGATTTTACACAATCCTGCTCATTTAAGAGAGGCGTCACAATGAGATACAAAATCTCAGTCAAAATGCGCATTAATGAGGGCTTGGTGAGAGGAAACAGTACAGTTATATGAGAGAAAGCAAAATATTGAGATAGAACTTAAAAAGATAAAGCAGAGACAAAAAAGATGAGGCGACACATAATCCTGGAGGCTTCATCAATCACTGGGAGGGGAACTCCGCGGCTTTAAGTCCCGCTCCACTTTTGTCATTGACGAAAAATGGCTTTCCGCATAAAAAACGAGCACAATCACGCGCACACGCCGCGGCCCTGTATTGATTTTTAAGGCGGCTTGTGGGTAGCGAAGGCAACGCTCTCAGAGCAGATGTCTAATGGTGTTTAGAGACTCTCCACTTTATCAAGCCAGGCCAGCACTGACAGTTAGATGCTGGAGGGCAATTAAAATTAAAGCCTGCCTGATTAGAATATCATATTCATCTGGATGGTAATTACTATGTCTGGCTCCGTATAAATAATTAATTATGCAAAACCCATGCAGCTGCCACTGGCTAGAGTTAACTGACTTTCTGTCAACGTCTCACAGTTCTAGAAAGGATAAAGAGATTTGGGAAATAAGCTCTTTAGCTGCTATCTGGAAGCCCGCTGGGTGAGCGTGCAGCGCCCATTGAAACAGTGGCAGTCTGCCCTCTGTGTGCAGGTGGCTTCAGCAAGACTTTCAGCCTTTTCTTCTTCATTTCTAAAGGAAAATAAACATAAAAAAAAAAAGATGGCTGCCTTTCTGCTTTCCGTTTGCAGTCTTTGACTCCTTGGTTTCATTTCAACATGTTACAAAGAAAAATAAAGGATATTTTTATTGAAATAATCTAAAAAAAAAAAAAAAAAATCTAAAGTATTTTTCTTTTTTAAAAACGACAAACTTTTAGTTACTTTGAGATTTTGTGACAAAGTAGTCCATATCTGAAGTCAAAGGAAAATGATTGATGTTTTTCACTTTGCTTTAAAAAATGTATATCTAAAAAACTGATATACATCTGCAGTTACCTTTCTGTTCTCTGTACACCCCTCAGTTTTTACCCAATTTGTGCTCAACCAAACGGCGGTTTTAGAAGAAAGTTCTCATTTTTGCTTCTATTTTAAGACTAAAAAACATTTTCTAGATCAATAAAATCACTTTCAGCCAAACGATCAGGAAACTGTAAACTATTGTGTTATTTAAGCAAATTCCTGCACCATTATCCGGACCTACAGTAATTTTTATTTTTAACTTTTTAAATTAAAATATAAAACTTTAAGATTCCCTAAGATTCAAAAATAGAATTATTTAGCATTTTAAATTGGAAAAAATTTGTGCATTGAACTGTGGGTTAGAATAAATTATATCCAGGCTTTTCCAACAGTGAAAGTCTAGACCTTAATTCAGTTGGGAATTTGTGACCAGACTTTAAAATATATGTTCAGAGATATTAACCTTCAAATCTTGAGATAGTTTGCTAATAGAAATAGGCGATAAAAAAAGGAAAAAAAAAATCTGAGGCAAAAGTTGGTTTTACAGAAGAAAAACAAAAACAGACTCAACGAGGGGTAAATACAAATGCACACCACACTTTTCAGGTTTTTTGTTTGTAAAGATTAGGAAAACAATGCATGATTTCCCCTCTACCTCTCAATTATGAACAAAGTTGTGCATTACTTTTATATCAATCAATGTTTCTGGTTTTTACATGACAACATGTGGAATATTTTTGTAAGATTGTTTCAACAAACTAATCTAGAAACGTAATCCATTTCTGCTCTTCCTAGATTATTTACTGCAGAAAACATAACATTAGGACAAAAACATGCAGGAAAGCTTGATTTCCTCAAGACGACAAAATATCTTCTAAAATATTTAGATAAAACCCAATAATGATCTAAGTGAATGAGTTTAAGTTTCTAAGCACGCAAAAATAAACAATTAGCAAATGTCTAATAAATGAAGCTGAAATCATGTTCCTGTTGTACACTTCATTACTGTGACCTTCTCCAAAGACATCCATAGCTCTCAAATTAGCCCCATGCTGTTAAGGACGTTAATATGGTAATCAAATGCAGAAGGTTATATAAGCAGTGAAGGTTATTCCATTACATGGGGGACAAAAGGGGCAAGGAAACTGAAAACAGAGCAAAAGTCCCCAAGATCACAGAGTATTTATCAACCTGTACATGTCTCCGTGGTTACGCGCTCCCATTCACTGCCACTGCAGTTAACTAGAGGTAATTATGATAGTATGGAAATATGATGTAATGCTGACAGTTTAGAACATTCTGGACCAGAAAGGACTTCCATAAAACATAAATCACAGATTAGACCCAGTTTATGAGTAGCATAAATTTATCACGGTGAAATAGGACAGATTAAGAAAAAAAAACAAAAACGTTTGAAACGGAAAATTTGCAGAAGATGAAAATTTTTGACATTTGAAACTCAGGAAAAAGGTTTTCTGGAAATTTCTGATGTGTAAAAATTTCAAAGATTTCTTTCAAACATATTTTAAACTTTAAAAACTCATTTCCTGCTTTTTTTCTAGAAGATTTCTGAGATTAATCTCAACATTTCTGAGTTATTTCTTATTTTTTTTCCTAACTAGAGCCCCTGATACGCCATTCTATTATCTCCACACTTTAACATGATAATCTGAATTTGATTGAGCTGAAGTTCACTACTACCTGTGACATCACAGTTCCTGCTTTGGGTCTGAGTCTGGATCAAACCTCCTCAGATTCAACAGTATCTGTACTTTTCCCAGCAGCTCTGTGCTGCTTTCTAATTAAAGAGCAGACAGACGTATGAGATGAAATGTTGCAAAGCTTTGCATTCAAGGCCAGTTTTTCCATCGGCACTCATTGAGGCATGGCTCCTGATGTTTGTTGTTTCACTAACGTTGCTATTGATTTTAAGGTTCCAGTGACCACCGGGATCAGCGGGATAATTGTTTTCAGCAATGTTTTACTTGATGTATGCGTGTTTTCCTCCGTAGCCTGGAGGACTGTGTGATGAGCGAGGCCTTCTTACATGCATTCTTTGATAATTGTTTCACAGTGGGAGGTTAGGTGATTATGGAGATGCGAATGCACTGTGGGCTATAAGCTCCAATTAAAACAACGCTATGCATCTCGCTTTGAGACCATGCCCAAGTGGATTCAGATAAAGTCAAAATGTGAGACTTTGTTTAGACCGGAGGTGTCCAAACGTTTTGTCACAAGGGCCAAAATCATCAAGTCCAATGGAGCTGTGTGCCAAAAACACAAGGGAAAAAATAGAAACAAAATACAGATTTTTTTATCTACTCAACAATAAACTAAGCTGCAATATGTTAAATGAGTAAAGCAGTCCGCTTTTGTTGGTAAGAGACGTGTAAATTATTGTATATCCAAAACATGAAAAGGTTTTCTTTTTGCAGGTTTGCCTCATTGGAAGAAAACTGTCCATTAGTAGTAGAATTTTTTTTGTCGATTCTGAGCTACAAGTTTAAAACCAAGTATAATAAATTCATTAAAAGCACAAGTGTGTTCATCAAAGCCTACTGCATAGTAACAAAAACCTCGCTGTTAAATACTTTGTGTGTAGCCAACATTTTCTTTCGCCAGATTTTAATTTGTAATAATTTTGTAATTTTTAAAGATAAAATGTCTTCATCTACATGCAACGGACTAGAAAATTTGCAGGTTTTGTTCTTTAAGAAGCTCCTATTCTTTGAGGTGTCAATTGGATGTTCTAATTATTTCAAAGAATAATTCATTATACAGAATCACATCAGCTAGAAAACAGAGCTA
>CAEFZY010065328.1:0-24139 GCA_903066815.1 Brachyrhaphis roseni | reverse complement strand
CGGCGCTGTCTTCATGGGTACTTTCTTCAACTTCCGTCTTCAAAGTAAAACTTGAGATTCCAGACTCAGCTTTCTCCGTTTTTAAGCAAACTTCTGCAGCTGCAGAAGTTTGCTCATTGGGAAGATTGTCAAAATCATTCCCTATGACAGTGGTCTGGACTGCGCGCTCTTCAAATGCCGTCTTCAAATCAGAAGTCGAGGTTTCTGGCTCAACTTTCTCCGTTTCAAAGCCAACCTCCCCAGATGGGGAGGTTGGCTTCTCAATTGGAGATGGATGGAAAAGAAATGCGTCAAATGCATCGTATTCGGAGGAACTGCTCTTTTCCTGAGCACTAAGTTCTAAATCATTACCGGGAAGTATTTTGTCGAAAGCTCTCTTCATTCTGGTGGTCACTAAATAACCAAGGCCAAAACCAAGGGGAAAACACACGTTGACCAACACGCCTGACATCCTGAAAAATCTTACGAGAAACAATATTGAGATATGAAGAGCTGGTTCGATATGAACTGAGGTCTGGAAACACGAGCATTTATAACCTCAGATGTTCTTTGATCTAGATGAGTCATAGATGAGGTCATAACTACAATGAGGTCACTGGAGGAATATCTTGTTTCTGCTCGTTGCTACGGAAACGATCAGATCAGTTCTGCATGACCCAAACTATTGACCCTTTGCAACGGCGAGGCACCATGACGTGAAGTGAGGGACTGAAGTTTTTTCCAAAGTTGTTTGGAGTCAGCAAGTTTTTTTATTTAGAAGAAATATATTAATAAACTTTTTTTATATAATCAAGACTGCAAGCTTCTCTTCTGGCCTGCCGGGCTTATAATGAACTGGGGGAGAAACCCTGCTGTATATATATGGTTTATTATTGTTATATAAAGTCTTATAGTTGGACCTACTCCCTGTTCATTGAGTCATCTTTCCAATAAATGAGCCCCTCAACCATGAAATCAACCATAAAGTACATTTTCAGGCCTTATCTGTGAATTCACTGCTGTGTGAGAAGCAGTGGGCCGAGCACACAACCTTGAGGCTTCCCAGTTATCCGTATTGGGCTGATGGTGGTCTCTCAGTCTAGAAATTTTAAATTCAGAATAAAGTTTTTATGTTATTTTTATGTAATAGCTGTTGTGAAATGTTAAATGTTAAACATTGAGCATGACTACCTTTTTAAATGCCCTTTTTCACAATACACACATTACAAAAAAATTGCAATATATTTTTTCCCAGCCCTATGCAAAAGTAATCTAATTAGAAAAGTTAACTTAAAGTGCATAGTAGTACTTTAAAATATATGGCTATATTCACCCAGCAGGTGGCAAAACTAAATTTAGATGGTTAGTTTAAATTGGATTTTTATTTTTTTATGTTGTTTTGTTTTGCCTAAAATATATTGTGGAAAGATTGAGGTGGTAATTATTACTATTAATAATTTAATTATTTATTCAAGATCACTTTTAGCAATAAAGAAGCCATTATTTTAGAAAGACACGTGAACGTTGACGATCCCAAAGCAACACGCATGCGCAGAAGACGAACGTTAATGACGTCACACGGCGGCGCACTGTTTACGGAAGTAATAATGGATGCCGCTATGAATGGATCGATTTTTAAGTTGTTGATTAATGGTAGCCGACAGTATCGTCTCAAAAAATCACAACAAGACGAAGGAAGCTAACAAAAAGAAAGCTAAGCGAATAGAAATGGCGTTTTGAGGAGCATTGACTGCAACTTCAGTAGAGAAGTCCGTTTTAATGGGTCATTGGAACCAAGACGGGTTTGTCAGTGACTTCATTCATAATTTATTTATTTTTAGACATTGTTTACGTCTGGATTTCCCGCGTCTGATCTCTTCTGGCACAAAACTGAAACGCGTGTCTGACGTCAATAACGTAAAAGTCGGATAAAATGGGACATTAGCATTCAGACAGCAGATGCTTTAAAACTACAGGATATGATATGGAAGTGGCGATAGGAATTGGGCCGAGAAAAAGTTGAACATGGGGAAACTTTTATTTCTACCCCATTACAGACTCAGCGATGATCTTATTCATTTACAGATTGTGAGAACTTCTTCTGTACATCTCGATGTAGAAGCAAAAAAAGGATCAAAAGTGACAATTTAAACATCAGAATGCTTCAAAATCAACTTTATTGTTGCAAAACATTTCTAAAATTCTTCATACAAGTTCATACAAAATGAATTTTTAATACCTTCTAAAACATAGCAGCATTTTTAAAATGAGCATATATGTAAGTATTCATCCTTTAAGTAACTTTATGTAAAGACATGAGTCAAAACATCCCATGATGCAGACAAAGACCGATCGTCTGGATCTATACAGATCATGTGAGCGCTCCTGGAGTACAGTACAGCTGATAAACTGTCCTGCTCAGAGCTGGACCCAGATTCCTGAAAAATAGTGAAAATAAATGATTAAACATGCTTAATGTTTCTAAATTAGTCGCTACGCATTCTCTCTGGATCATTTTTAACCACCTCTTAGTCTCAACAAAAAAGAAAGCTTCAAATAAAAATCACTGCAAACCTTTTTAGCTTCCCGTATCGAATGCAGGAGAGGAGTTTCTCTTTCTCAGATTCACTTCCACACTTTTCATAAGCTGCCAGAAGACTGAGGAGGGAAAAATAAAAGATGAACAGCAATAAATTAAGGATAAAATAGTATAAAATCCAGATTAGTGAGGCATTGAATCCTCATCTAAAGAATAAATAATCTGCCTTTTGATTGGTCATGACTGTCACCATACAGTCAGTTTTACATATTTTTGATTTGTTTTTGTTATCGGAAGTTGAACATTTTTCTTCTTCTATGGTTTTGCTTCTCTTTTGATTCGCAGATTTTTTTCTACACAACCTCTTTGGTTCACTTTTCTCTAATTCATTCTCAAATGGTTTAAAATGTTTAAACACCAATACTTTACTGTCTCTTTAAGATGTTATTTAAAGTTTTGACATACCTGTGTGGAGTGCCGTACTGCTCCAATATGGCGGCTGCTTTGTCTCCAGACAAACCGCTGATCTGCATCAGCTGCCTGGCAAACACTTCCCTCACCGTCTGACACTGCAGAGGAAGAGGATGTGTGAGTTTACAAACAACAAGACTAATTCCTCTTCAAATCGTCAACAATGTGAGGGTTTCACCTTGTTTTTGACGGCGCCGTGGTTGAACTCTGCAAAAGAAATGAGGGAGCAGGAGGGGTTTCCTCTCTCCTCTTCATCGCTCGGTACATCTCCCTCCAGCTCCCTTGAGCGACAGACCAGCGTTCGGTTCTGGGATTAAATAAATAAATAAATAAAATCAAACTTTTTTACAGTCTATCCATGTCTTATATTGTTTGTTCTGAAATGTCAATTTCCCCTCTAGGGATTAAAAACATAAATTAATTAATTCATCCAAAAAAAGACGACAGAATTTAATGCAGCTCATAAATTCAGGGTTTCATTATTTTTCTTCACAGTTAAAAATGTCAGTAAGATTTCGAACCGTTAGGTTCATTCATATGCAAATATTTGTAGTTAAAATGTTGAATTTATACAAACAGACAAAGGCAGAAATCTAGAGCTGCAACTAATAATTATTTTAGTTATTGATCAATCAATTATCTAAATGGATATCTTGTCAGCAGTATTTCAAATCTTAAATTTCCACTTTTTAAATCAGCATTGCCACTGCCCTTCTTTGTCAGATTGTTGGCATTTATATGTTTCTATTGTTTGTTTTGTCTATTTGTGAAAAACAAAAAGAAGTGAAGCAGACAGAAAGATGCTTGTTTAATTGAAAGTGAGGAAGAAATCAGGTTTTATCAGTTTGTTTCCCACCTGGTAGAGTTTACTCAGGTAGCGGGTCATGACTGTGAGGTAGGCGGCCGACTCCCGAACGTCCTGGACTCGTTTTACAAAGAAGCCGTCAACAACCTAACACAAAACAATGTAAACATAACAGCAGAAAGCTTAAAGCGTAACCCCAGATTAACTTTGTTTTGCAACTGTTAAATTGATTCTTAACAGTTCTATCTTTATGTTTGTGTGCAAATTCTGACATTTTCATGTAACTTTGATGTAAATATTTGGCCTGAAACAGCCTCAGTGCTGCCCTCTGCGGGCTGAATGCTGGCTACTGCAGCTGAATTTTCCTACCACTGCTGCTTCATAAAAGTCTAAAAAAAAAAAAAATAGAAAAAAGTCACTAGATTTGAACAAACACTTTCAATACGTTTGATCTGAAACAAAATGAATATTCAGGGAAATAATCTATGTTGCTGTGGGTCAGTTTCTCTTTGAAAGGCTTTGGAAACCTTGAAGCACTGAGCACAATAAATATTCTCAAAGTATCAATAAAATTTAAATAAAAACATGGTGTCCTCTTTAAGAAAACTAAAAGTAGGTCATCATTGGATTTCTCAGAGAGATAAGGCTAAAAAGTGGGCAAAATAGTTTGTATTTATGTTTCTAATGTAAAAACAAGTCATTTTTGTTTCTATATAGTTTAGAACAAACATAACAAAAACTTAATACTCTATTTATAAGCCTTGTTATTCACTATATGTTAATAGAGAACATTTAGTTTGAGTTTCTTTCTTTCTTCTCACCTGTGTGTTGACGATGGCCTGCTGCAGAGTCGCTTCAGGTAAACTCAGGTGAGCTGCAGACGAGCTGCTGCCCTCCACCAGGTAGATGGGCCGACGAAGACCACATCGCTTCAGCCGAAACTGACAAGATAATTACAGTTTTAAAATTGTTTACGCTCATTTACTCTTGATTACATGTTCACTTTAACTTGAAGCTTATTTATTAAATTATTCCAAGACGCTGTGAGCAAAAACAAGAAGTGTGAAAAAAATATTCCAGCATATCTGAACTTCTTTGGGAAATGTTGATGGATCCACGTTTATCACTTCTGATATCTGAGGTTTTAGGATCGTTTGAAACATAAAAACAGCTGAATTCACTCATAAACACAGAAATACAGATTTATTTCATAACTACACAAGTACAGCTCATTTAAATACACCAACAGTTCAGTCAAACATGTAAAAACTTTAATTTGTTGAGTCAGCAAATAATCAGGAGTAAAACAGACAATATAGAATAAATAATAAATGGACAAAAACAATAAGATGCATGTAAAAATAAACTGCAACAAACTTTCTTTCAAATGGTCCAGAAAGTGGAATAAAGAATAAATATTAAAGCATAGAATCAGACTGAATAGATCCGCCCTTATGGATCACATCGTCACCGATTCTCAATCTAGGTTTTCTTTCTAGGACCAATATAGATATTAATATCGGATCACTGCATCTCTAATGTAAATACTATAAAAGTTGTTTGTTCCACATTTTTACAGTTCAAACTCAGTTTGAAACGTTTTCATAAAACAATAAAGAACAGAGCAAAACTTGAGTTTAACAGAAAAAAGAAACATCATTTTACTTTGGAGAAACATATTTTAGAAAAACTCGGTTTCAGTAAAAATAAACAAAATTTAAAAAAAGACTGTTTGTGGATTAAAATGTACGTAAAAACAGAGAAAGAAGCGAGCTTTCTGTGCTCACCTTCTGTTCCCTGAAGCGTCCGTCGATGATGCTCCCACACAGGTCGTCCATCCTCTTCCTCTCTATGATGTAATCCAGGACCAGCTCTCTGGCTGCAGGCGCTCGCAGCTGACCTGCAAGAGAAACTGACACTAAACAAACAACACTGAAGCATACAGAGAATAATCACCTACAATCCACTGCTGACATTCATTCTGTTAGAAAACAGTCAACATTTTGAAATTAACTATTTTTAATTGTGTATTAATTTTGGGGGTTTTTTCCAACTAAATTATTTTAGTCTAAAGAGAGATTTTTATCTTTTTAGATAATTTGCTATGCTTCTTCAAGATGAAACCACAGTTAATCTGACGACTGGTGGCTGAAAACCTAATCACTATAAAAGCATTTCGTATCAGTTGATATCGATAATTATTGATCAGTTTTCTTTGTTTGTTAAATATCTGAAATGCTGCCAAACTGGTGGGGCGACATTCTGATTTTTATCCACAGTTTTCTCTCTATGCTGTTGTTTTTTTTTTATTTTAAGCAGTTATGAGACAAACTTTAAACTGCTGCTGCGGCAGACACTTAACAAGCCGTTGCTAGGCAACCACAGAATGAGTGAGTTGCTAGGCAACTAAAGAGCCAGTGAGTCGGTTGATTCTACCAACCAGTTTAGCTTCATTCTATACATTAAATATTAGACGTATTTTGCTCTTTATTTTTTGTCCAGCTCTACTTGTGACTGACGTGAAATTGCAAATATTGTTACAGAATTAGTTTTTATTTATATTTGATTTGTTTTTCCATATTCAGTAAGTACATAGACTTATTTTATTGTTGATAATAAAATAAATAAAATTATATTAATAAATATTAAAATATTTACATAGTTAAATATTTTTTCAATAAAAAACTGAATTTAAAAATTAATTTTTCAATTATAAAAAATGCTAATATTTTTTAAGTATTCTTTTTTTAAATAAATAAATGTAATAAGTTATTACTTACTATTAAAATATTGTTATTTTATTGTTATTTTTATCGTAAATTAATACAGTAACATAAAAAATAGTAGAGTTGTTAAATTTTGCTCTATAGTTTGTACTTTTTCTATATTGTAAAAAGAATTTTAAAGTGTATTCTGAGTAACTTTTTGCTCTGGTGTTTCATGCGTTACCTGGAACAGGTGCGACCTTTTCCCGCGCCACCCACAGGAAGTCTCCGACGTTCAGCTTCCTGACGTCGAAGCCGACTCCGTTCCGCTGAAGCTCTTTGACGAGCTCCTGCTTCCTGTAATGGCTGCCGCTGCACAAACCAGGACAGGAAAAAAACATAAGCAATATATATGTAATTTAAAAAAAATATATATATATTTTTATAAATCACTTTTCTTTTCTCTTTCAGCTGCACAAACGTTCAGAACAATGTTTCTCACCCTGTCGTCTCAATGAAGTCAACACACAGGATGACATCGTAGGTTCCAGGTAGGAGACGGTCTCTGTTTGGCTTCCTGCTCGTCGTCATGGTAACCCGTGTTTTCCCCGGTGAAGACAACCCGCCGGCATCGCCGCCGCACTGAGTTTCACCGGTGGCTCGTTCCGACAGACTCTCGCGCTCCTCCTCTTCCTCGTCATCACTTGCAGTCAGATCAACCACGGCGTCGTCCTCCGGTCCAGCTGCTCCCCTCCTGTCCTCCGCCGGGACGTTTCTCCTCTCCTTCTCCACAGATTCAAGTCGCTCGGCCAAAGCGAGACCCTCATCCGTCAAAGAATACCTAAAACAGAGAGAGACAATGAAATCTACAGGCTGCATGTTGAATCCAACTCTAGTTTGTTTGATGTTACCAAATATGCAAAGAAACTTTTAGAGTGTTTTTATCCACTATTCAATAGTTATTACATTTATTTAGAATAAATGCTGCCTTATAGTTCGGGATTTTAGTTGGAATTTATTACCAGACAATACATTTTTTTCATCACAATTCATCTATTTGATTTTATGTAACATTTTATATGAATCACATCACATTTGATTTTATGGGGGTTTTTTTGCTGCTGGACAGTTTCTTTGGTCTTTTTCTATTTCCAGCTTGAGGAGCAAATCAGCTTGATGAATTTGACTGACAGCCAATCAGAGAAAGATTTTAAATGAATCATTTTAACTTATATTTTAATTTTAAAAGAATATTGGAAAAACAGTAAAAAAAAAAAAAAAAAGATTTATTTTTGCATTTTTTTTCCTTCTCTTACTTCTAACTTTCTGAAAAGGTGTCCAAAGTGTGGGGCGGGGGCCATTTGTGGCCCTTTAAATCATTTTATTTGGATCCTGACCACAAGTCAAGACAGATAAAAATTTAGACAACAAAATAGAAACAATTGATGACCAAAAAGTTTGAGAATTTTCTGTTTTTTTTTAATAAGGTCACAGTTCAAAGCTTTTTTTAAATGTTTGGATCTTAAATCATGTATAGATTTCATAACAGATTTTTTTGTTGAGCAGGTAAAAAAATTATTAATTTTGCCATTTTTAATTTAATGAATTTTGTCCATCGGTGCTTTAAATTTGCCAGACACCACTGCTTAAGATCAAAGCATTCATGTGTTAGAATGGCCTAGTCAAAGTCCTTTAATAGCTTCAGATATTCTGAAAAGTGGAATGAGCAAAAATTACAACATGACATATAAAAACAGGCCACACTTTTTAGCTTTTACTCAAAATCTCAAAGAAATGTGCAGAACTTTGTTGCTTTAATGTGACAAAATGTGTGAAAACCAAATGGTTTTGAACAATTTTACTACAAACTGAACATTTAGGATGTAGTTTAGTAACCTGGCAGGATTGTGAGTCTTTATGAGCAGGTTTTTCTGGATCAGAGTGCTGACTGAGGACCAGGCTGTGTACTTGCTGCCAAGATCGGGCTGCAGACAAACACAAAGAGGGAAAGTTTTAGAGGAGACAGTCAGAGGAACAGCAGCAGATCTCATGGAAACACTCACCACAGAAAACGATTTGTCACAGAGAGACTGAGCTTCCGACTGCAGCTCCATCTTAAACATGTAGCCTTTACTGCCCGGTATCTACAGGGGGATAAAATGGTAAAAACTGGTCCAGGCTCAAAGTATTTTAAATTAACTTAACAACAGAATGGTACCTGCTGCTGTCTGTAAAGAGTGAGCAATACAGCATATCCTCCAGATCGCTGCTGCGGAACGTACTCCCTCTTCTTCCTCTTCGTCGTTCCTCCATCTCCTCCTCTGTCCTTCCCTGCATCATTCCTCTTTAACAGATTAATTACATGATGGCTTTATATGAAGTTATAGCATTTAATAATCATTATAAGTGTTTTTATATACATTATATTTAATTTAAATATATGTTAAATGTTAATATTTAATATAATTCTATTTAATTTAAATTTAATATTAAAGTAATTAATTTAAATATGTTAATTTAATTGTTGATTAAGTTAACTAATTTAATATTGACACTAAATACTTAAACTGAATATTTAAATTACATAATTGAAATTGTACTTTTATTATAAAATATTTTTTGATTTACATAAAATATATTTAAAATATTTCAAGTATATTTAAAATATTAATTTATATAAGTAAAACACCTTTTAATGTGATTAAAAATGTTTCTAAGCTTCAATTTATTTATTTGCGGGCATGAGAAAATGGTCACACAGCGCCCTCTGGTGAACGGCAGAGGACATGCACCTCAATATTTAATATTTATCTCATTTAAAGCTTTTATGTCCTATGGGAGACGATTAGGGCCACTGGAAAAAAACAAAAACAGAAAGTCAGAATTCTCAGATTAATATCAGGATTCTGAGAATAAAGTCACAATTTTGAGAAAAAAATTATTTTCTTTTCAGTGGCCCTTATCCTCTTCCATATTTCAAACAGTGTAAATTATGTTTTCTTATCTGTGTGTTCAATATTCTGTGTGCTTTAACACAATGTTTCATATTTCATCATTCTGTGAACACTATTTTTCCCCATTTATGTAAAAACGTAGACAAACCAAAGTATAAGAAGGTCGTTTTAATCACCTTCCTAGGAGCCAGAGTGTTGATGCTGCTGTTGTTGTTGTTGTATGTTTGGCCAGGAGGGGGCGCACCTTTGGGCAAGCTGTGTATTGAAGCGTTGGGACCTGAAAGTACAGAAGTCAATAAGGAGAGAGAAGCAAGAGCTTTCAACCAAACATTTCTGGTTGAAATGTTTGATGAAACATTTCAACCAGAACAGCATTTTGTACATTTTATTCAGTTCATATTAAATTTTATATGTGTCTGTATTAATATTTAGAAAATGTTGTTAGAATGTCTCTGTTTTAAACACTAATACTTTTAAAAATATTTTTTATCTTTGCTGTGATAATGTTTAATGTTTGAAGAAACATAGGATGGAGAGTAAATATTTTTAAATTTGCTGCTATTTTTAACTACAGTGAACTCAGCTAAACCTGCAAGCTTAGCTATGATTTAACTTTATGTTTTCTTTTTAATCCACAAATCCATTTATGTCTTTGCCAACAATCTACCAAATTTAATTTATCTATTCATGTGATGAATAGATAAATGAAAGGCTCTAATGCAATGTAATATGACAGTGCATTAGGGCCTTTGCAGCTAGAAAGAAAAGAGACGCAAATTTCCACCAAAAACTTCGGACATTTTTTGAATTAATCAAAAAAAAAAATTTCTAGAAAAAAACTGCAAATGTTTTAAAAATTTAAAGTAAAAAATTTGCTTTTGTTTGAAAGTTAGTTTCAAAAATAAACTTTTGAAACTCTAAAATTTCAATGTTTTTTTCTAGATTTTTTTCAGATTAATTGAAAACTTAATTTTTTTCAGCAAATTTTAGAATTTTCAAACTGAGAAATGTCACGAAAAATTCTTAGATTAATTGAGTTTTTTCTGACAAAAGTTCGACTTTCTGACTTCTGAGATTTCTTAACTTTTCTCACAAATTTTTGACTTTTCAAACTCCAAAGTTTTCACGTCTTTTCTAGAACATTTCTGCCATTAATCTAAAAACATCAGAGTTTTTTGGTAGATTTACTTTTCCTTTTTAGCCCTAATACACCATCCAACAATCAGTCCATAGTTTTCGGTCTTCCTTTCATCGGCCCGCAAATCCAACCATTCATCCCTCCGCCTATCCTTCCATCCGTTTAATCATCCGTCTGTCCGTCCCTCCACAGGCCCTCGCCGTCTGTTTCTTACCGTTTTGTCTGTAATGTCGCTGCAGTTTGTCATCCAGTAGTTTGCAGATTCCGTCTCCAAAGTTTTTAAGGATTTTTGCCTCTTTAGCGTTTTTTAGTGGAAGTGGATATTTATTTAAAGAGTTGATAGCCTGAAAGAAGACAACAAACAAAAGTTATTTGACTCAAATATTTCTGTGCAAACTTCTCTTGCAGTTCTATAAAAGACTTTGTGTTTCTTGTTATTTTTTAAAATAAATCTGAAGTTTTCGTTTTGGTTGACAAAGAAATTACATCATATTATTTCTCTCTTTTTTCTTGTAGAGCTGATCAATCACAATTACACAGGCACATTTTGTTGATTTTTTTTAATTGACCTACTCATTTCCTTAACTCTGAATATCATGTTTTTAATAACTCGACTGTTTTTGTTTCTAATGTTATACTTTTTAAAATTTGTATGAAGCTATATGCTTCAGCTTTCCTGTCATTTTGCTGCTGGTATAGCTGAATTTCTCCACAGGAACAATGGGGGTTATATCTAATATTTTCACTCATTATATTTTTGAATGTTTTCTTTCCTTTAAAGCAAACATTTTGTTTGTAATTAAAAATCCCCAGCGATTAACCATATCTGAAAGTCTTGCCTCTAAGAAAATATTAACTTAAATCTAGAGAATAACGGACACAAGACCAGATCGATCTTAATCAGATCCAACAGGATGAACTGGCCCCTAATGAGCCCGATACCTTCTGGTAGGTGTACTGGATCTTCAGGCCTTTCTCCTTCGCCTCGTCTCGGAGTTCGGTGAGCCACTGAAGGAACAACGGGTTCGGACAGGACGGCAGGGCGCGTTTCCGTCCGAACCGAACCGGCTCGGAACCGGGCATCCCTGTAGAAACCCAACAGGACACGGACACTAGCGGTAAACTCACTGAATAAAGCGAGAAAAGAGCGAGGAAACACGGTTTAAATAAGCTAGGCTAACATTTTAGAGTGTTTATCTGAATGTTTTCACCAAGAAATAACAGGTTGTTGAAGTAAATACCAGTAAAAACATTCGTTTTATCAGGAAGAGTTATAATATGATAGTTTTGTGTCCGTTAATGTTGCTCACCGTGTTATTTTCTTACTTACTGAGCGGCTGGCTGGCGCCTTGTTTTCAAACGTACCGAAGCATTTCCTTATTGACGTCGGTCACGTGACCCACGGCGCGGTGGCGCGCAAACGGAAAAACAGCGACACCAAGCGGTGAGGATGGTCTAATACCGCCGACAAAACCCGAAGATGTTTACGTTTTCTAAAAATAATACTCTTCTGGGTTTTTCTTTTTAATGGCGATGATGTTTTGTTGTTCTTGTTTTTAAGTCTTTTTGTCATTTTTGTTATTATTCTGCATAATCTCACTCTAAAAATGTTTTTCCTGTTTTTCTTGATAGACTATATATTTGTTTCAGTTTTTTTTTTACCAAGCCTAAAATAATAAGAAAACTATAGTTTCCTTTCATTTAACAAAGAAAACGTGGAAATATTTTGGATTTATGAAAAAAAAAAATCACGTTTTTGGTGATTTACATTTTTAAAATTCTATTTTTTGACTCTAGAGTACTTCTGAGCTGAAGATTTTGGCCCGTGTGACAAAAAGTCTGGACAGCCGAGTTTTTGTCTGCTATTGTATGTTTTGCAGTTTAAAATGACACAATAAAGAAAGTCCATGCTAATCAGAAAACCTTCTGGAAACATCAAGAAAATGCTAATTTCATAAAAACAGAGCATAAACCTGATTAAAATACATTACTTTTGAATGATTCCATTATTTTCCTACACAGTCTGTGTCTGTTACCTTTCACAGACCGTTATCCAGCCTCGGTTTTCCTCCCTGTATCCTCGGGCTGACAGCAGCTGGAATCCTCCGACAAGACTCGACAGGGATCAGGAATCCAACCTCTCCCCCCAGCCGGAGCCTTTCTGAGACACAGAGTCAGTCCAAAGCTTGGCGAGAAGCAGGAGAATGGGAGGAAGAAACTCACGAGAGACAAAGACAGAGAGAGAGAGAGAGGGAACGGGTTTGAGGAGCAAGAAAAGAGGCAAAATAACTGTTCACTTTCTCTGATTGCAAAGTCAAACAAGAAAAAAAATGTCTTCTTTGCTTCTTTAAAATAGCTTTAACGGTAACCTATTATGCTTCCTTTAACAGGTTAGGACAGGTCTATGGCCTATCCAAAACATATTTATTACATTTTTCTTTGCACAAAATCATTCTTAGACATTGAGATTTTAGTCTGATCAGTTCTGTCACTTTAAATCCAAGTAAGCTGCTGCACCCCCAATTCAGTGTTTACGCTCACACATGAAAATGGCAACAAACTGATGCGCTATCATACCACAGTACATCTTTGAAAAGCATTAGTAGAGCCTGCTGCACAACCAACAAGAATGCAGCAAATGGTTTCTGGATGGTAAGTCAACAACAACAAAAAATAAAAACAGCATACAGAGAGACGGCAAAACAAAACAAAACACATTCAGCTACAGCGCACAGTAACAATAAACATAAACTTATACCATAAATGACTCAAGTAAAACAATTACACATCAGCAACTTGACATACTGGGATCTATCAAAGTCTAAATATTTGTCTTTTCCAGCAGCCATTGTGCAGTGCATTCAGGGGTAAAACCAGCTGACCAAATGTGCTGGAGTTCTATTTGGGTTGCTAGGTAACAGGCTGGGCTTTGTTGCGGTTGGAGTTGGGTTCTCAACACCAAAAACCTGTTGCCAAAAAACAACTGGGTGTTTTTGTGAGCAATTGGGCTGCTTTTAGAGGCAGTTGTGACCCAAATGGAAGTAAATAAATGTGCAAAATGTGAATTTTTCATAATAGATTCTCTTTAAAGTTAAAACTCTGTTTTCTTGACAGAATGGTTCAAAGAGGCTGGATGTTTTGTAGAACCATATTTTTATTGCGACCTCAACGGAAATATGTGAAAGTCAGTCATATTTTGAACTGGATTTGGATCTGGACTTTGACTAGGCCATCAAGTGGTTTTTGGACTTTCTGCAGTGGCTCATAATAACTTTGGCTAAAAACGATAAACGACAAGTGAACTAAAACATTTGTTAAAATTAACAACTGGGTTAATTTTTTTCTTGATTTTCTTGAAACAGCTGCTGGGTCAGAAACGTTTAACCCACTGAGGAGTAAAATGATTCAGTTGGTGTTTGTTTTACTGCGGCACCGTTTTGATGAAACATGTAGTTATGTGTCTAAACATGATCTAAACCAGGACTGTGAGTGTTAATCCAACTCTGAACGGGAGCAGACAGGATGTTGAAATGTTGGTTTCTCAGAGAATACCATCTGACTCATCTTTAACTCCACATTATGCGCTGCAAAAACACAAAATCTTACCAAGTATTTTGGTCTTGTTTCTAGTTCAAATATTTATAATTGACTGAAAACAAGCTCGTATTTCTTGCTGAAAAATCACTTGTAAGTTAGTTATGTAATATTTAAAGTGTACTAACATATTTGCATTAGAACATAAGCCAAAGCTACTTTGTAACATTTTGTGTTTTTGCAGTGTATCATAATGCCTTAATCTTCAGTGACCAATTAAAATGTTGCAGTGACCAGTTTAACATCGCTGCTTTTCTGTGAACAGTCAGTTTTTAAGTGTGTGAGGTGTTATTTAATTAAAAAGCCAAATTTCTCACCCTGATTATTTGTTTATATACTTAGAAATGAACAAGTCAGCAGGAACAAAGCTTGTTGGGTTTATTTGAAGACTGAGAATTTGGAGGTACTACTCTCTTCTTCTTCTTCTTCATTATTCCACTTTGTGTGACACAGCAGAACCACCAGCGATGGCACAGACCCACCATGAAGCTTCCACCACCATAATTAACAGTTCCTACGATGTTCTCAGTTTTGAAAGCCTCATCTTGACTCATCCGAACGTTTTCTGCTTGTCGTTGCCTAATAGTTTGGTCATCAAATTTTCCAATTAGAATAAATGGACGATGCTTAAGAACAATGTTTACACCAGGACACCAACATTTACATGAACAAATGTAAATGTGTTCATATTAGTGCGGCTGAGACCCAGTTTGAATTTTAAAGTACAGAATAAATTGAAACATGTTCACCCAATTCATCAGTTGTATATTAACTTACCATTTTAAGTAAAAAAAAATATATTTCTTTTGTTTTAGTAGTTTATTGCAGTTGGTCTGTGTTGATATTTTATACCGTGGGTCAGCAACCATTTCAATTCACTTCTTTCCCCACTGCTATAAAAAATATTACTTAGAGCTGCAAAACTGGTTCTCTATATTTAATATTATTATTTTAAAATGGAATTATACTAAATTAAACTCAGTGTTTTAGATTTTAGAACAAAAATGAGTCATTAACTTACAAAGGAGAAAAATATCTTTATTTTTTACAAGGCTAGTCCAGTAGCTGACTTAAAAATATAAAGCTCGCAATTCGAAGCTAAAAAAATCTATTATTCTTATGTTAAAAGCTTTGTACCTTTGGTTTCCTTCTATTGGAGATATTTTATGTAGGTATTGCATAAAACCACACAGAATAACTGCTAAAATAACCTTTATTATTGCCTTTAAAATTAAATAAACAATTCTTACTTGGTTTAGTAAAAGCCACATGCTCAGAGTTGCACAAATAAATTAGTATTGGACTGAAATTTATTATTTTTCTATCTTGAAATAATAAAAAATGGTTTAAATTCAGACATTGGAAGTCCAAAATTTTAAATTCTGACCTATTTTCTTTAAGATTTGCTTCATATCTGTCTGATTTGCCCGTATTTATTTAGCATAATCTGAATCAATGCTTTTCCAGCCTTTCTGAAGAAACTTTTATTCAAGTTATTTTATTGTTTAACAAATTTTAACAGAGCGTATTGCTGTTTCTTTATTATTTTAAAAAGTCTCATTGGACGGGTTGTTAAACTCCTGAGCTGCAAACGTAAAAAACACCAAAGAATTTATTTAAAAGAACAAACAAAATCAAGTCGATGTTATGTAATATATTACTTGCTTTAATAATAATAATAAAGCTTTTTCCATTAAAAAAATTAATCTCTTCTGTTGCACAGAGAAACCCACTGACAGCATAGTCTCATACAAAAATATAAAGATGAGTCAAATATAATGAGGCAAAGTCTGCATTGTTGGATGAAAGGTTCTGATCCGGAGCGTCTTTTAAAAGGTTCCACCCTGTTTGAGGTTCTTCTTGGAGCAATAAAATAAAAATAAAAATTAATCCCTGAGGATGAAAGTTGAGACGTCATAATGTTTTGACTCATTCAAGTCAAGCTTACTCTTACTGCATCAACATTTTACCAATTTTCTCACAAAACAAACCCAAATCCAAACCCTTTCTATCAATATAAATATATAAGCAAAACACTCTGCATGTCCGTGAGAGAACACATCCCTCCTTCATCCATCCTGTCTGAGTTTTTGGCAGCGATCTACTGTCCGGCGGATCCGTTGGTGTCGTCGCTGTCGGCCTCCCGGGGCGAGCTGGGAGCGGATCCTCCGACGGAGCCGGTGGCCGGCGCTCCCGGCCCGCCGGCCCGCCGCGCGGCCTTCCCCTTCAGCAGCGCGCTGTCCGGGTGCAGCGAGTGGAGGTGGCGGACCAGCTCGTCCTGAGTGCCGGCCGTGTGGCCGCACTCCTCGCACACGTACAGCTTGTTGCGGCGCTCCTTGAAGCCGTACTTCAGGGTGACGCTGTGGATCTTCCTCATGTGGGACTCCAGGGAGCAGCGCTGGGTGAAGGCCTTTTCGCACAGCGAGCATTTGTACGGGCGGACGCCTGGAAAACATCAATCAATCAGTCGAGTTTATTTGTATCGCACATTTCAGCAACAAGGCCGATTAAAAAGAAGAAACCATTAACAAATATCACATTTTGTCAGCACACATGAAATATATTAATCAATGTTCCATTTATTATGGTTCAAAAGCAACTCTAAACAGGCTGGTTTTTAGTGTTGATTTAGTTGAACTCAGTGTTTCAGCTGTTTTGCAGTTTTCTGGAAGTTCGTTCCAGATTTGAGTTGTATATAAGCTGAAAACCACAACATCTTACCAAGTATTTTTGGTCTATTTTCCAGTGCAAATATCTTAGTACACTTGAAATGAGACAAAGCCAACCTACAAGTAACTTTTCAACAGATATAGGAGCTTGTTTTTGAGAAACTGGCCTCATAATTAACTTTACAATGGATAACACCAGAGAAAACACATGTGGATGATGCTTTAAAAATGTTTACGCCAGGAAATCAATGCACTTACATGAGCAAATGTTGAGACCCAACATGAGACTAGACTCATACTTAACAAGTTTATAGAAGGTGAAATATGTCTTGTTTTAGGTGAATTAATCTGTCAATGTAACTAGAACTTTTTCAACAATATTAAGGAATTATTTACTAAAACAATCTCTTACATCTTGCTAAAAAAGTCACTTGTAAGTTGGTTTGTCTTATTTCAAGATTAATAAGATATTTTCACTAGACCAAAAATACTTGGTAATATTTTGTGTTATTGCAGTGAATGCTGCTTCTCCATGTTTGGTTCTGGTTCTGGATGGAGAGCAGAACCAGATGACCTTAGAGGTTCTGGAAGGTTGCTATGACAACAGCAGATCTTTAATGTATCGTGGTGCTAAACCGTTCAGTGATTTATAAACTAACAGTATTTTAAAGTCTATTGTCTGAGCTACAGGGAACCAGTGTAGAGACTGTAGAACTGGGTGATGTTCTCTAACTTCCTGGTTTTAGTCAGAACTCCAGCAGCAGAGTTCTGGATCTGATTGATCTTTTAGGCCGACCTGTGAAGACACTGTTGCAGTAATCAATGCGACTAAAGATAAACGCATGGATGAGTTTCTCTAGATCTTACTGAGATTTAGTCCTTTAATCCTGGAAATGTTCTTCAGGTGATAGAAGGCCGACTTTGTGACTGTCTTTATGTGTCTCTGAAGGTTCAGGTCAGAGTTCATCACTACTCCCAGATTTGATAGTTCCTCTTTAGGTCCAAAGATAATAACTTCAGTTTTGTTTCTGTTCAGCTGCAGAAAGTTTTGACACATCCACACATTTATCTGTTCTATTAACGTTTGGATGGGTTCAGCGTCACCTGGTGACATCGTAATGCAGAGCCGTGTATCATCTGCATAGTTTTGATATCTGATCTTGCTACCTGTCATTATCTGAGCTAGTGGGAGCTTATAGATACATTTAAAGCCTCTTGAACCTGGACACTGCAGGAAAATCAAAGCGAGCAAGTACCTGTGTGCGTGCGGACATGTCTCTTGAGGTCAAAGGTGTCGTTGAAGCCTTTGCCACAGAAGGTGCACAGGTGTCTCTTGGTGTCACTGTGGCACTTGACGTGTCTGTTCAACATGCGCTGGAACTGGAAAGTCTTCTGGCAAATCTGAAACCAGCAACAATTTATAGACCCATAATTTTTACTGAATTTACAACCCGACAGGAAGTCAGCTGAGTTCTAGACTTTAAGGGTGTGTTGTTGATCCAGATCAACACACACCAACGCTAGATGTCACGGTGATCTCGCCTTGGTGATTTAATGGCTTTTCCTCTTCAACAGAGCAATGTTGTCATATTTACACTACTGATTTTTACAGTGCAGAATTACAACTGCAGTATGTAACTTTTATAGAAAAATATGTTTTATGAGTATTTAACTATGTCACCATGTTGTTTCAATTTAATATGAGACAAATAATCTGTGAAAAGATCGATTTCCTCCACTTCTTCCCTAAGCTGTTATTGAAGAAATGAACAGCTCCCCTCCAAAAACAACCAATCAGAGCCAGGAGGAGGGTCTTAGTGCTGTCAATCGATCTTGTGTACGCGCTACTAAATGTGCAAATGGCAGAGAAACAACTCACTGTTACAGAAAACACTGTCATTAGTGGCTATGCTAACTAGCATTAATCAAATTAAATTAAAAGATAATTTATTGATCCAAATTCTTGCAATATTGTGACTATTATCAGAATTTTATCTTTCAATTTTTACATTCTTTTTAAATGGCCCTAAAGCGAAGTTTACAGAATGACATAACTTTAAAACATTTATGGCTAATCTGGAAGAATCAATAATGAATGAAATAATGAGATTAATCACTTTAATCGCCCAGTTATACCTGGCACATAAACGCTCCTGCTGTTGTCGGCGGAGAGTTCTGACTTTGGCCCGTCGGTCTGGTCACCATGGATGGCGGCTCCGATGGGGCGGGGGTTTGTTTGGGGGCAGCTGGCATCACAGCGGCTTGTGGAGGTAGAGGTTGTGGACTGGGAATGGGGATGGGAGGAAGAGTTGGAGGAAGAGGAGTGGGATCAGAAGGCAGCTCGCCTGTAGTTACCTGTTAGAGAGAGAAAAATGCTGATCAAGCTGAAACGAACGAGGCATGCGTTTCTGCTAATGACGTTTTAACTCTAGATATTATTACGACAACGTATCAGGGCGATTGTAGGTAGAAAGAGAAAAAAAGAGGAGAATATTTTCACCAATAAGCTCTGAAAGTTTGAGATTAATATCAGAAATTTTACCGAAAAGAACTTGGAAATTTCTGAGATTAAAAAGTCTCAGAAATCAGCTAGAAAACACTCAGAAATGTTTAGATTTGTCTCAGAAATTTTTTAGAAAAATATATGGATTTTCAAAAGCTGACATTTTTAATTTTTCAAACTCAAAAAATTTCCAAACCTGGAAAATATTTGACTTTTGAAACTTTATTTCTAGAAAATTTCTAAAAATAATTTCTGAGTCTTTGATTAATCTCAGAAATGTCAATTTTTTTTATCTAAGAAATTTCTGAGTTTGAAAGGTCAAAAAATGTTTGACTTTTCAAACTCAAAAAATTTCAAAAGTAGAAAATATTTGAGTTTGAAACTTTTTATAGAAAGTTTATGAGCTACATTTTATTTTTTGGCATAAATCTGCTCCTCATGTTTTTTTCAGTGGCCTTAATAGCCATTGTATATCAGCTATTACCACTATAAAATATCAGAAAAAAATCTTGTTTTTTTTTTAATATTATAGATTGTTAACTGCAGTTGTGTTTTCTTTCTCACCTTCATTTTGGACCGGACGTACAACGACCCGCTGTGTAAGCTGCGCCTGATGTCCGACCTTCCCGGGGAGCCGGTGGGACTCCGCGGCTGTCCGAGCGCGGTGCTGGACGGCAGCTGGGCGTGGCTGTCCGCTGAAGAGTGTTTGGTGAGACAGAGAGGAACCGTCTCCGCTGGACTCGCCTCGACTTCCGTCATCAGAACCGAGTTCGGGAAGATGGAGACTGGATGGACAACAAGGATAAAATAATGCTGTGATTATTTCACAGTAACATATTCTAATATGTAAGAACCTCAGTTTGGACGATATGGATGAAAAACGATATAAGCATTTCATATCAGTCAATATCGATAATTATTGATCCGTTTTGTTGTTTTAAAAATCTGAAACACTGCCAGACTCGAGACGTGTCGTTTCCTGTTTTGTTATTTTTAAGAAGTTGTGAGGCACAACTTTAAACTGTTACATTGTTTTATTTTACCCATATACATATTCATTTATTTCTACTTTGTAGATTGCAAAACTTAACACCAATATTGTCAACGTCTATGGTTATTTTATATTAGTTATATTATTGAATTCTCATTTTCTCATTAAGTAGAAGATCTTCTATGCAATGTTATTTGTTCAAAATAATGTATTATTAAAAAAAAAACAACCACCATCAATAGCTAGTAGAAATGAGAGGCTGAGCAGCTAAAGTCTTTCCTCTGCCTACGTCTCCCAGAATGCAGTGCGGTTCTGGAGTTATATTCTATTGATATTAATGATGATGCAAAACCTGACAATGTATGTTTTTTAAAAAAAAAAGTAAGTCTGGTTTTAAACGTCAGATGTGAATGGAAATACTGTTGACCAAAGGAGTGAGAGACAAACAGAAAATTAAAGAAGAAAATTACTGCATTACTGGGTTTCACAATAGGCAGCCATGTTCCACCGTTTCCTTATTTGCACAACTACTCTACTAGCAATCACACAGAAATAAATAAGTGTGTTTGCATGGTTAGGTGTGCTCCTGTTTGGGCTATTGTCGAGTAAGACTCGCTTTGCACGCAGACACATGCCTGGAAACACACACACACACACACACCAACCTATACAAAGACATCCCCATTACAGTTAAACTTGCTGAACCAGACGGTCTTGCAGCACCAGCTCTTTACCTTCCTCAAACAATCCACCTCCGCAGGGCTGAGCGTCACGGTTTCTGCGTTATGGCAAAGGTTATTACAGTTAACTACTAATAACTGTAATTGAGAGAACATTTTCATTAACAGATATAATTTCCCTCGTTTTGTGTTTATGAATTTATTTATCAGCCTTTTTTCCCCCCACAGAAGCAGTTTACATCTGCTGTCGGCAGATTACTGCGCTCCATAATCCTTCAGGCGAAACGTCGGCTAATTGGCAAAATGGCGACAGCAAAAGTTGGGAAGAAACTGCAGAGATAGTTGGTTGTTCAACAATAACTGAATATTTTTTTAAAAACTGTATCTTCTGGTGAGCATTCATTAACCAATTCATGTAAACATGAATCAAACTTCGACCATTTTGAATTATAATCTGCACCTAAAAACCAACCAAGACACGAAAAACTAAAATATTGAGTAGCAAAAACATAAGTGAAACTAAACAATATTTAACTAATAAAAACTAACAAATACACTCTAAAAAATTAACTAAAACTAACTGAATTAGACAAAGAAAACGCCACAATGAAATAAAACTAAATTATAACCATGGTCTGCAAGAGCAGAACATAACAGAAAATTTCAAAGAAAGCAACTTGACTGACAGGAAAAGCCAACGGCACGTTGTGAAGGCGTGCTTTGGGGTGTGTGTGTGTGTGTGTGTGTGTGTGTGTTTCAGGCAGCCCATTGGCAGGTGTGGCCCATAGAAAACAAGGAATCAGTTTAGTTTGTCAGGCTTGAATCTGATAAAACCCAAATGTAAATGCAAATGAAGCCCCTGCAGCTTGATTTAAAGATGAGAAGACACAAAAGCTGATCTATAAACTTACAGAGCTAACGGTTCGCTGTGACACAGTGAGGGCTCTGTGCCGCCTCGGCAGCATGTTCGCTAATGAAATGCCACTCACCAGTGGATCCCCGGGTTTACAGAGAAGCCGTCTGGTAATTATGACGTCCTGTCAACAATACTAAGCTGGGTGATGTGGACTTCAAAGTTTTATCACGATATTTCTGTTTTCACAGCAATAATCAACACAAATACACCTCTTGAAAAACATGTTTCTTTAGAACAACAATCACATAAAGAAGTGCTGTTTGTATCACTATACAGTTAATCATATTTATTCATGGAGGAACAACATCTGATTGTTATTCGTTTGCTGAAGATTATACTTGTTAAAAGGATCTGTACCACAAGTAGAAAAGTAAATAACGTTTCCTTGAAATGGCCTAAAAGTCTTAATTACCTCTGTGCATTGATAGTTTCTGTGGTGACTGCTGCTTGTGGACATTTAATCTCAACTTGCATTGTTTGCTCACCCCTCCTTCCCCCCATCGCGGATGAATGAGATGTGTGTATGTCTGGGTGTAACTGGATGACGGGGTTCAAAATACCCAAAGTCCTTTTATTTCATGATGAAGAGGAAGGAGGAACACCAGTGCTGTTTGCACATGTTTTAGTGTTTTATTTTTTTTTATTTATAGCATTGCTCAGCTGAGAGAAAGAGTCAACAATCAGCAGATAACTTTATCAAACATTGGGTGTGAGTCAGGGTGTGTTTGCTAAAGGTGTATTGTCTGCAGCAACCGGCTGTTCTTAGGGTCCGTTACATTTTCCTCCATTCAATAAATATTAACCTTCAGGCAGCTTTAGCAGCGGCACAGAAAGTAGATCCCAGAATACACACAGATCACTTAAGACCCACTGATTTAACACTTGGGTCATTTTAGAGCCAAAATTTCCTATTTTTTACAGTTTCATGTTTGCTTTATCAATATAAATGGGCAGGAGTTAGCATTAGTTAGCCAGGTTTAGCATACAGGATGCCCATCAAATTAAGCTCTGTTAAGCAATAGAGCAACACAGATTTAACCTCTGAATGTATAACATTTAAAACACAAACGGCATTTTGTGTACCTCAACTCAGTTTTTTTTTCCTTTACAAAAAAGCTTAAATTAAATCTGCTTTCCTGCTGCAGCTACTGAAAGAAGCTCATTAGCTTGACTTGGTTTAACTATGCTTACATTAGCATCACAACTTGTAGACTACTTTATCAAATACAGTTTTTTAATTGTAAAACAATACATTTTAAATCTATAAAATTCAAAGAAATACTAAAAACTGCATTGAAAACAATCCAGATCTAATATACTAACTTTTTAAGATAAGTTCAGAGCAAAGCTTAAATGTTTTATCAAATTCTAGTGAAAATAATAAAATAATATATGAAACTTTCAGGGATTGTTTTATATTTCCGTAAGCTGCTACTAAGCTTACTTTGGCTAAGATTAGCTTAGCATGACATCTACTAATGAGAAACTTCCTTTATGCTAGTTAGCTTAGCTTAATTAAGTCCAGTTTGGGATGAGAACTGAAACAAACCTGTTTTAATGTTAATAATCAATTTCTCATAATGTAAAGATCATACTTATGTATGAAATGAGAACATTGAGATTGTTTTCCTTAAACTCAACTTTTAAATTATACTTTTCAACAATGTTTTTAGCTTATAAAATGCTAATCAGTGAAAATTTTATGTGGTTGACAAAAAATACTTTAACTAATGTAGCTAAAGTTCTTGAAGTACTTTTTTGTTTTTATAAATTAATGGACCAAGTGTGTTGCTTCAAACAAAAATACCTGAGTTTTATGTGGAAGTTTGTTCCCTTAAATCTAAAACTCTGAAAGGAGAACTGAATACAAAGTCAAATTTTATGAATGAAAAAACATAATTACGCCTTTACATACCTTAAAAATCAGATTTTTAAGGTATGTACTTTATGTGAAGTTTAGATCTCATCTTACATTGTTTTTTGAAGAAAACACAATCATAACCAAAACTTCTTGGTGTAAAACAGAGTGATACATCCTGTTTCTTTTTCATATCAACTAGTTAAAGCTACAGCACCTTTTATTTTCTTTGTGCTGGTTGAAAATCCTGAATAACAACATACAGGGGTTGGACAATGAAACTGAAACACCTCTCATTTTAGCACCAATACACACAGCAAGACTGGTGAAAGATTGG
>CAEFZY010065324.1:0-22696 GCA_903066815.1 Brachyrhaphis roseni | reverse complement strand
TCTTTGCACTGCTTCCTGTGCTCTTGTCTAGAATTATAGTAATTTCCTGCTTCAAGGTGACAAAGCTTGACATTAAGCCACAGCCACACAATCTTTCAAAACCTCTGGATCATCTTAATCACTTTTTATTCGACATTATTTAATTAATATTTGTGTAAAACCTCACAATGGGTTGGGCTTCGGGCATACATCCCAAAAAACTTTTCCTGTCCTCACTGAAAAGCTTTAATATTACAATTTTGCTAGCTCTATGTCAAACTGAATGAAGGAGTACTATGTTGGAGCTCTTTTATTTTTTGAAGCCTTTAAAACATGTTAAGTTTCATCTGTCCTGACACATCTGCCAAGATTCACAACTTTTAAATTCTGGACATGAATGTTACACAGAGAATGAATAATAACTCGCATTATGATAGGCCTTAGCACAGCCTATAATATGGATGAGCAAGACTGAAAGGAAGAGACAGGCTAATAAGATGAAGAGGAAAGAGCTTGAGAGCAGCACTGGATCGGGTTTCATTGTGTTTTCATGGTCTATTCCCATTACAGTAATGTGCCGAGACCACTTAACTAATGTATACAAGTATAGTGATACCTGCAATAAAAAGCATTACACAATGAATTAGTCAGAGAGCCAGAGAGGGTCGTTTAAAAATGTAGACGTTGCACACTTAACCTCCGACGTTGCTCAGGCTTCTGCCTTTGTAAAAACACACACACGCAGTGAGATGACTAACTTCATTACCCTCCCCATTCCTCTTAGCATGCACAGTGATTTGAAACCTAATTACTACACCAGAGCCAAATTAAAAGCTTCTCCTCTCAATGGCTACAATCCGTCTGCTGACAAATGAACAGCGCCACTTCCACTGTGTTAACGCTCACCCTCTCCTTCTCTGCATTCACACGTCTTCATTCATCCCATCGCTTCTTCCTTTCACACGAGACTGAAGCAATAGCTTCCACACAAGTTGCGCATTGTTCCACTTATGCTGAAATCCATCAAACTGCAGACATAAATTACTGTGAGGATAGGAAAAATATTTGGTTTTATGTGTAAGCTTAGTGTAATCGCTATGCAAAATGTGCTTCCAGCTCTTCAAACAGACTTTATAGAGTTTATTTTTTTAGTCAGCTGTCAGTTTTTTTGTTTGCAAGTGCTCCTTACGCTTATCAGCAACATATTTTGCCTATATTTATATAGCATTTCCTCATGAACTAAGTCCATATTTAAACTAAACCCAAAAATTTGTGTCAAGTAAACGATGCATTAATTGTAACAACGCCTCTATGCAAAAAAGCCTGTTTAGTTCCTTTTATAGAGTGGGACCTTTTAGGAAAACGCAATTGTTTTTTTTAAGCAACAGACTTACAAATAGCTTATTCTGCAACTGCCTCTTACTTTATCTACTTTTTGAATTGGATTATTGAAGTTTGAACAAACAATTGGGAATTCAACAATTTATACATTCACCAAAAAGGGATTGTCAGTAATGTGTTCACAACTCAAACAGCCTGGCACTTCCTCCTGACGCTGGTCACCAACTTGGTCATACAAGAATGGTACTGCATTCTTCAAACTAACATTTGTTGCAAATCAGTCAACCTGTTTGTGTTGGTCACTCAGGCACGAACAGCAAGGGCGTTTAAACGAGTTGAGGTCAGGCTATTCAATCTGCACTCCCAAAATTCTGGAGGCGGTCTCTCATAAACCGTGCTATGTGGAGGAAAGTATCAACATTTTGGAGGATGGATGCATGGAGTATCTATCTGGATTGATTCTCTCTAATGAAGAGAAGCGTTGTTTTACCAAAAAACAAGTTTTTATATTGCTGTCCATTAGCACACAAAGTAAGGTCCATAAGGAGATGAATGAGTGAATCTTATGTGGGAAAACTTGAATGATATAGAATAATTACGTCAAATAGGTAGAACACCTTTAGGATGAATTAGAGTGGAGACCATGAGACCTGAATATCTCATCCAACATCAGTGTCTGACCTCAAAAAATTTCCATATAAATATGGCTAAACTTTGAAAATAGTTTCCCTTGTGGAGTTGAAGCTGTTATTGCTGCATGTCTGTAAAGGCAACTGACTCAGTTGCAGCATGATATTAAATCATGCTGCAAGATTTAATATCTTGTAGCATGATTTCTCATTATATTTATACCAGCAAGTACTCAAAAGTATTTTCAGTATACATCACGTCACAAAATGACACAATTTGTTTCTCATGTCTACGTCTTTACAGTTTGGTTATTTAACTTTGATCCCTGGCCAGCCATCTGAGTAGTTAAAATTTCACATGTATCAATTGGAAATCAGATATTTTGGGTTGTAGGAGGATATCCTTCATCCAGTGATGCATTACTTTAAAAGATAGAGGGGGTTCCCAGACAGCAGGGTTATCAGAGTGGCACTCTGCTCACTGCCACTTACTGGAGATTGGACCAGATTAGGAATCCCAGATTCACTTTTACTGCTACACTGTGTTATCTGTTCTCCTCTGTGGTTTTTTTACGTTTTACAAGAACATTTTTTTGTCACTATAGATCCCAATTGGCCTATTTGTCACTTCTCATTCAGCTACTTGAAGCAGTCAATGAAAAGCCAGTTTACAACGAGACGCCGTTTGACTGATTCCCCCTAACCAATAAAAACAACCGATGCTAATACGTGTAAAGTGTACTTTGCTAGATTGAGAATGTTTTATCCTAAAATGGTTATCACATGGAGGGCAAAGTGCTCTTCACTAAAAAGTCTTTATCACTCTTCAATCACAGCCGAGCAAGTTTGAATTGATGGCAGATCGCTGGTGCTTGGTCTGCAGGTACTAATGCTATTATTATCCTCCTGGTTCCATCTCCTATCTGTCCATCCTAATCCAGTTAGACACAATGAAAAAGACTCAGAGGGCTACAGCAGACAGCAGAAATCAAAACATATTACGTCCACTTCTGCGTCACTAAACCTTTTTGCCTCTTTACATAAGTGGGAAAAATAAAATGGTGCCATGATAGCTTGAGGTTGATCATTTTCCTTCCTACTTTGTGGTATCTATCATAAAGGACATAACAGATATTGGCTCCATGTAAACTGAGTCTTTTAGTAGAGTTTCTATTTGTGTTATAATTTACAGTGAATTACTCTCCCATGTGGCTTCATACACGTTTAACTTTTCACATTTTGATACAGAAACAATTGAAAACATAACTGGATTTTATTTTAATTTAATGTGAGAGACAAATAGCTCATAAATAAATAAATATATGAGGCACCATGTCAGACATTGGAAGTGACATAAAGGAGTATTGAAGCGACTGTTTTCCCAATACACCCATGGTTTCTACTTGTTCAAGTCAGTTTATTTTTCTGTGGAAGTAGCAGACATAATTGGGGCTCACACACAGTAATAGTTACAAGACTTGGAAATATCAACAATTGATAACGTTGAAATGGACCCATACTTCCTCCCTCCTGACGTGTTTGTTAATTTGATCAAATTACGGGCTTTGTATGAATTAACGCCACATGATTTATACCTCTGTCATGTGATTCTTTTTACCAGAGCTTTACTTAAAAGTGTTCAAAAGTCTAGATGCTTACCAGGTTTTTTTGTACATGGCAGGCATGATTGTCTACTTCCCATAATCTTTTTCTCCATGGTTACTAATCTTACTTGTGAAGTATATGAATGTTGATTCTCTTACCTTGTAAACAGTGTTCGCTTTAAATCCATGATTACACTGAGGGCTGCCAGTTCTTACAATTGAAGATTGCGACCAATCACATGATTTGCAACAAAATGACAAGTTTGTTCCGCCGACAGCGCAGCACGCTATAACTATGTTTACAGTGGAATCAAATAAACAAAAGCAATATTAGACTATATTATCTGGGTTTTTATTATTACAAGAGTTAATGTGTGCATAGGTTATTTTGATATCCATCATCCTCTCTACTTTCTGCAAAGTGTGATGTCAAGTGCTCAGTGTTGATACAAGGTAATGGCATTTTAAATATTGTTGAAGTAAGAGGTAAAATATGAGACAATGCAATAAAGTAATGCGTTAATACAATCAGAAATAGAAGTGAAACATGCACAGGATGCAGAGAAGCAAGCAAGCATGCTGTACAAACTAACTAGAAAAATCAGCACACCTTGAACAATGAGTAGAACATGGTAGGTGCATTATGTGACTGCCTGTCTTTGTGTTTTTGTGTTTTTCTTTGTACAAGGGTGGTGGTTATTTTTTTATGCAACTCCATAGTTTGACATTTGCGTGCTGGGCTGCATTCTTTGTCGAATCAACAAAGCTGCTTTGGTATAGAGCGTAATCTTATACCGGGCTGTTTGCCAAACTGAGTGCAGGTTGAGAGAAATGGGAATGAGACATTTGAACCAATAGGACAAAGATAGAGCCAACTGATGTTTGAGATCAAGACTTTTTGAACACTACACATCCAAGAAGTAATTTCTGTATGCAAATATTTACACATTAAGTTCTGTCCCACTGAAGCTAATATATAGGTTTTTGCACCATTTTCCTGCTTCCCCATCTCTTGTCTCCTTACAATTAATTTCCTTTAGTTTAATTTCCTCTTTTTCTTCAATATGTTTTACTACTTCTTTGCAGGAACCTCCACTTCAACAAACAATCCAAAGCACCTGAGTCGAAGGTTAACCTTTGGTGTAACAGTAAACACTAAAAGAGAGAGAGAAGAGAGTGTACGAATCACATCTTTGTACAGGCTATAGATGGAGGTGTAAACGGAGGAGGGACCTCAGTGGCTTTGTCCTGGCAACCTGATACAATGAGGAGAGCAGGAAGAAAAAGGCTTCACTTAAAAAGACATTCATACCATCTAGTTTGTGCTGAGACTGTTAAATTGTTGTGGTTAGGCAGCCGGAGGTTGGACTGAGGACACAGATACAGATACAGGCCTACAGGAGGCGATGGACAGGCTAGGGGTGGGAACCACGGTGCTCCATGACGTCCACTGATGTCAACCTCAACCTAACCATGATGTCAAAACAAGAAAACCAGTAGGGACGGCATAAGGCAATAACTATTTACTTCTCAGTTATTCTTTTTTTTTATACGCACTGCAAACTATACTGTCAAATAAATACAGTACTAGTTCCATTTACATATTTTCTCATGATTAGCAAGACATTTTTCCCAAGTTTCAATAGAAAAATGTCTTGTTTTAACTTTACTTTTTTATAATTGCAAGAATTATTTACTTAAAACAAGCTCCTATACATTGTTGAAAAGTTACTTGTACGTTATTTTTGCACTACAAACTAGACAAAAAATACTTTGATTTTATGTTTTTGCAGCACAATATGCTCTACGGTACCATCTATGCCATTAGTTTTATTAAATTCAAACTTTCAGAGGAAAAAATTAAAAGTTTCTAAATTAGTTATTGTTCCCTTATACAAGCACTGACACCATATTGGACTTTGAGGCCAGAGTTGGTGAGGAATCTCCATTGTTCCTTCAAGGTTGGGAAACTTTAACCAGGTAAAAGGAAAAGAAAACAAGAAGTTGACCTAACTAAACTGTATGGTTAGGTCATACAATTTACAACACTCATTCATGGTAAAGCCCAATATAGTTAGGCAACCTGTGGGAATCCAATGTTGTTCACAGTTGCTTTGAGTCTTACTGAGCTTGAGATGTTGGCAAAGAGCGAAACCTGAGATGCTACAAAAGACTTGCAGCTGTAATTGCAACAAAAGGTGGTTCTGAATGCATATCCATACCACAGCTTTTATTTCCTGATACTGAAAAAGACGTTAAAACCGGAAACATGAATCAATTTCCTCTTGCTTCACAATTGTTCACTAATTTGTGTCGATCTATATAAAATCCCAGTTTATGGTTTTAAAATGTCAAAATGTGATAAGGTTCAAGAGGTTTGAACACTTTTGCAATTAACAGAATGTCTTTTTTGTCTTCAAAGAGATGTTACTGGAAGGCAGGTTAGCAAGATACATGAGATGCATCAAATCGTCACCAAACTTCAACTCTAAATTTAATGTTTTCAAAAGATTTACAGGGGAACATGTAAAATGCAGCCGAGTCCAACCTTCGGGCTTTAATAAATTTGTGCTCTCATTATTCTCACTGACATTAATTACAGATTTAAGGCCCATTTGCAGAGACTCATTGCTCAGTTATTTGTACCCTCCACTTGAATTTAATAATCTGTGCTTTCAAGTTGGCCCCCTCTTTAACAGAGCACTTCACCTCATCTCAGTTAACCGGCACGCGATCTGGGACAAATCCTCACCACACACACTCAACACTTAACACTTGACCTCTAACTCAGCCACACACCACGAGTCGCAGGAGGTTTGACGAGGATATAAATAGTGCGAGACGAAGAAGAGAGCCAGAGATTTAAGAGCAAGGCACACAGGTGGCGTATATTTCTCTGCACTTATTTCTTTCAACATTCAATCAGAGCTCTGTCGCTATTATCACACTCTGATAATGACCGCGGCGATTAGATCACACCTTTGTATTCTTCATCTACATCTGCCAACTTTTTTTTTCAGACATAGTGAGTCAGATCAGGCTTTGCATGAGCGTATTAGGAAGAGAGACGACGAGATATGATTTCTCACTCTTGCGCTGTCTTTGTCAAGCTTCCTCCCGACTCCATTCACTGAGCTGAGACCTTTTTGGTCTCTGCTATATGACAGAGTGGGAACAAGTTGTCAATACAAGTGAACCGAAAGAGATGGAGAAAAGCAATTACAATTCCGCTTTAATCCCAGCTAGCTCCTAAAGTTATAGATTTAGACCCGATCTTTGCTCACCTTTCCTCCACAGAGTGCACTGTGCTAATCAGGATAGAGTGAACAGGGATCAGGTTTCTCTTTCACTGATCAGGATAACAAGTCTAATTAATCCAGCATCTCTATTCAACACGACGACGAAAGAGATGAATCTGTGAAAGGAGCCAGATTCTTTAAAAAGGGGGACAAAGTGTGGACAGAGAGCTATTCACCCGGCAGGAGACGGAGAAGGCGAGTCGACACGGAGGGTGTGGGTGCATCGGAGGGCAGGTCTGGATTAGTTTCTACCTATTCCCCACCTTCAGCGAAGGAATTAAACTGGTGGGGGAGGATAGGGAAGAGGTGGGGGGCTGATAGTTTTAACAGTCTGAAAAGAGTCCAGATAAGGAGCAGAGAGAGGCTGGGCACTGGGGGAATGGAGATGGGAGGGAGAAGTTAATTACCTGAGCAGAGGGCACAGAGAGAGAGGTGACTGGAATGAGGGAGGAGAGATATCTCACATGGCTACCCTCCAAAGTCTCTGATGCATACTGAAACAGATTTACAAGCAGGGGGGAGTCTGGGTTGTTTAAGGGTCCTCATGGTCCCTCCATGACCACAGACAACACTGGAATATTAAACAGAAATCAAAGCGAGGCACTCATTGCAACACGGAGCTCCAGACCTGCAAGATTAAGCATGAGGAAGTGTTTTAAGACAGCAAAATCATCCTTCATTCACACTATTAGTTTATTTTCTATACACACAACTCTATGTAGGCTGACAAAGTAATGCCTTATAGTTAAGTAGAAGGTAGACCTCATGTAGCTCCAATTGCAGATGCAAGTCTTTTAGGCTATGTGTCTTACAGATTTGAGTACATGCACGTTTTTGCCTATTCATCTTTGCAAGACAGCCTTTGTTCGGTCAGGTTAGATGACTGAAAATTCCCACTGCATAATGCTGCCACAAGCATATTTTACAATGAGGATGGTGAATGCTTACATCCTTAGTTTTCCACAGAACAGTGATCTACATCGTTCAGTTTCACTTTAGTCTCTTCTGACCAGAGTACAGGACATGACATGTTTGCCGTGTTTCCAAGATTTCTTGCTGCAAACATTACAGGGGACCTATCCTGCAGAAAACTTCCATTTAAGTTTCTATTGCTTCTAAAAACAACTCAAACGCTTAAAAAACAAAAACAAAACAACAAAAAACATACATTTTTTAGCAATTTGTATCTAGAAAATGAGTTGTTTCAAAAACCTTCAGAATGTAAAGCCACAAATCAGCAGGCACTGCAACCTCAAGCAAAGCCCAGTCCATCACCTAGCAACCCCAAGCAAAGCCCAGTCCATCACCTAGCAACCCCAAGCAAAGACCAGTCCATCACCTAGCAACACAAAGTGGACCTCCAGCTGGTTTTTACCACTGTTGGCACTGTACAATGGCTGCTGGAAAATAAAATTGAGGTGAGGGTTGTGGTCAGTGGCAGCTTATTTAAAGTGACCAGACACCCTAAAAAGCTCATTCTGAAAGGATCTCAAAATAAAATAGGGCTATACAAAACACATTGTGTTCAAGGAAGCAAAACGCCATTTCTCACATCTTTCTTTCATCAACAGTTTTCTTCCAGCCTCTGTCTACAGTTCAGATTTGTGTAGTTCACAACTAATAGTTCTTGTTACACATTCTCCCACCTGAGCTGTGGATCTCTGCAGTTCCTCAAGAGTTACCAAAAAGAGGACCCTTTGCTGCTGCTCTGACTAATGGTCTCTTTTCCTGTTCTTTCAGTTTAGATGGAAAGCCATGTCTTGGTACTTTTACATTTGTGACATACTTGTTCCTTCCTCAGATGATGAATTGAACATTCCTTTTTTGGGACTTTGTTTACTAATTATGTGAATTCTGAGCCAACTGGTTGGATTGGGGAATTGGAATAAAAGGAGCTAGATACACATAAAATACCCCAAAGTTTGTTGACTTAATGTGACAAAATGTGAAAAACTTTAAGGGGTATACATACTTTTGCAAACCACAGTAAAGCAAATATTCAGCAGGAGCATCAGACTTAATATAAACATCTTAAAGAGAAAAAGATCTCTAGTTTCACAAGCCACAAAGAGGAATGCAGGGAGCGGGAGAGTTAAAGGATATGAGAGGAAGAAGGAAAAGCAAAGTCCCATTAATAGAGTGAACTTCAGAGCCAAATTACAGAGGCGCCGCAGAGATAGCAATCAGAGCATGGCCATGCACCCTGGGTCTGTTAACGCAGCACTCAGTGCATTTACATCACTATCATTACTGTCCTTATCAACATCATTCAAGGCTACATGAAGCCCAAATAAAAGCAGTAATGGGCTGCATTAGCTCACGTTCTAAAAGGTGAGAAGTCGAGTCCGAAGTCACATCACTGAAAAAGGCAATCCAAAACAGTCAGCATTTTTCCAGCAACCAACTTTGAACGGAGGAAGTGGTAGAGCTAGGGCCGTCTGTGATTGGTCCCCGTAGACCAGCCCCGCGGCTCATTCGCTGGCTGGACGGTAATTTTGTTAAGGGCACGGGTTGCTTCCTGTGCTGGCTAAACATATTTGTGCAAATGAGGTTTGGGATGCCTAAGGGGGAGAGGGGCTGGGAAGGAGCAGTGGGGCCCGAGTAATGGAGCCACTCTAACAGAGGACCGTGGGGGGAGACAGAAAAGATGGGGTGGGGTTACGAAGGGAGGACAGGGACGTGGAATGAGAAAACAAGTCCGAGGTAATGGAGGTTAAACGAAGTGGAGATAGAGGGAGGAGCATGGCCGCATACAGCCTGTATTCGCTTTGATTAACGGGCCCTGCTTTGAGTCACTGTTCTAATATTTCCAGACGTCAAACAAAGTTGACCCAGTGAGCTGAGAGCTGTGTTCGTTCTGACCTCCCGGGTCACTGCTAGCCTAATGTCTCTCACAAAGCAGAACAAAAACAAACAGCCGGCCTAAATGGCTGAAAATGCTCAGACTCAAAGAGGTGTTATATGTTACTCTAACCCCAAAAGTAACCTTTGTTCCACACTTGATCTCATTCTTAGAAAGGAAAAAGCTGCAATCCTTTCCACACTTTTTCCAAATGAGACAAAGAAGACTATAGGTGTTTTCACACCTGATAGTCTGGTATAGACTCTGTTTGATTGGGTGCAGGAGTTGCAACATTTGTTATGTTTTCAGCTGCTGCAATTTGCTTTCACTGTGTCAAACAAACCAAAATACTTTGAAAAACTTGTTGCCTCCTCTACCCCTCGCCAGTGGTGGCGTTACACCAAGAACCACTGAAGGAAAAGACACAAAAACCTCTGAAGAAGACATGAGAGCAACTTATCTCCTTTGCAAAATGTAAACAAAAATTGAGTAGCATCAGATTTTAGTGGTTGCAGGATTTCTTTTTTCTCTTTGGTAAAAACTTCAGACAATTCTCCTGATAGAACTGGACTATCAGACTTGAGGTTGTTGAGCCACTGTTTAATGTTTGCTAATAAATCCTGATGAGATCTCCCTCGGTCAGGTCTGGATGGCAGGGGCAACTCTACCCTCATGGTCCAGTCCTGATCCAATTACAGCCAAACAGTGACAGTTACCAGCCCAGCAGTCAGGTACCCTCCACTCCACCATCCCCCGAGGCCGGCACGCCCCTCTCTCCATCCCATTTGGGCTCCACTGAGCCCTTTGCTGGACCTTAATTGGATTGGTCAGCAGTTAAACACATTACAGCAAAGCAGTTAGGCACTTGATATTTCCAAGTTGTTGGCAGTAATTTTCTCCTATTAGCAGCTTTTACAGAGAATAAGAGTCGGTGAGCAAACAATCGACTGAGTAGGGTTTCAGCCTGCAGACAGTATGTGTTTGTGTGCATGTTTTTGTGTATAAAAGGGTGTTTGTTTCAGAGGGAGATTCAATTTGAGGAGTCAAATCTAATCAGAGGACACAGAAGTCTTACGGGAGCGTATGTGTTGAAGTGGGTGTCAAAGGGGATCCCGGAGGCTCTGAATGATCAACATAATGGAAACTGAGGGCTCACAGTACCGTAAGACACTGAGTACCTAAATTAGCAAAGTCATAACACAAATGTGGTCAAAGGATGCATTAAGGCATTGATTAGGATTGGTGTCTTTGTCATGTGCGGCAAACATTCGCTGGAGATAGGCACCAGCACCTCCTGGCCCCACTAGAGACAAGGGTGTTAGAAAATGGATGGATGGATGGGGGAATTGTTTGCCTCTCATGCATAAAAGCAACACCAATCATGTTCATAACTGCAAATGAAAGATAAAAAATGTATTTGCTTAAAATGGGACTCAGGCCTTCCCTTACGTTGCTGATCTGGGTAAGCAACGTAAGGGGTTGCTTACCCAGCCTCTAATCACCCTCGGTTGGGTGATTAGACCGCTTGGGTCTAAGAGGTCTAATCACCTCTTAGACCCAAGCGGTCTAAGAGGTGCTAATTCAGTGCACATTTTAACTGAGCCCCTGCTTTTCAGGATTATGAGAGAAGAAATTAAAAGATGAAATAACATGAAAAATTAGTTCTTGCTCGTCATTTTTTTCTTTCTCTTTTTGCTGTTCGCATTGAGAGTTGGGGCTCACTGAAACGTGAAACAAAGGATCCAGGTGGAAAGACTTCAGGACAGATACATTGCAAATGAGGAGAGATGACTGAAGTTTGGGGGTTTCAGGGATTGTGTCTGGGTATCTGTCTGTGAGGTCGACCTTGCCACCTGTTGTAGCCGACATTCCTTCACATTCCTGAGTTCATACAGACAAAGCGTGGTGAGAGGGCCAGGAACTGACCTTGGCTCTGTCTGTCAACAGTTGATCTCACAGACAGAAACCACAAGGGTCCAGACATAATTCGAGAATACATAAGAAAATCACTCTACATGGGCATATGTTGTTCTTCCAGAAGAAGTTGAAAACTTATTCACTTACAAACAGCAGGATAGAAAAAAGATGACACATTAATGTCTTGGATAAATAAGAAACATTTCACTCCAAACAGTGAACATGTGAAAGCTGAATTAAATCAACTAGTTGTGTTTCCACTACAATTTTGAGCAAAACTTTGTCAGTATTCTGCAAATCACAATTTCGCAATTGCAGTTTCCATTAAACTGGAAACACAATTAAAATCATACATGAATAAGTTTATTCATGCGATAAGTAATTCAAAAACATACATCCAGTCGATGCAGTTGTTGATCATGTGTCTTGTATGATGCAAAAAAAAATGTTTCCATTGCGGTTTTGTTAAACAAACAAACAACAAAACCTTTTTAATAATAAAACAAGCGTTTTTTTCCAGACTATCGTGTTTTATTAAGCAGATTTATTTTCAAAATGTCAAATTGTGCAATTATATGGTCAATGAAAACGTAGTTATTGACTCTAACGGTATTCTACTTCCTCTGAGTTCAGTCCCAGCAAACTCAAACTGTTTTTGATGTAGCCTGTATACCCAGAACTGCACAATGAATTAAAGCACTTTGGCATCTTTACTTGCCAAACTGCTTTGATTGCATGACATTTAGTGTGAAGCTAGGGCTGTAACTTCATTTAACAGATGCATTTTGCAGGTTTGAATTAATAAAAGAAAGATCAGTGAAGTTCACAATTAAAAAGGAGGAGGTCTTGGTGTATCATCTAAAACTCAGAACAATCACTTAGGAGACCAGGGTTTGCTTACTGCTGGCAAATCCATTCTTAGTCATCTTTACTTTAGTTTTTGTTGATTATTTTTATTTGCATTGATTTGTTTTATTCAACAAATTAAGTATATTTTGTCTGTCTTCTGCACTCTGAAATTCTTAAAGTCACTAAGCTGTCATTAATTGTGACAGAAGAATCTCCTTTTTCCTAGAATGCAACAAAGTTGTAAAATTACATTATTGCAAACAAATTAGTCAATCAGTGCATCACAAACCTAAACTCAAATACTGCAGCTTGACCTGCAGTGTTTTCTGATTAAAGGAAATCTTTAAGCCTAAGTCTTGCTGAGGGTTTTTAATTATAGTGCTGTGTGTCCACTTCTGTTTCATACGACACTGAGCACTGAGCCATGGAGCATTGCAGCTGTTAACAGAGTGGAGGGACAGCAGGAAGAGGTGGGGCAGAAAGCCTGGAGGACGCAGCAGCCATGAATGGAGCTTATTCTCCCTGAGAGGACTTCAAACAGCATTGCATCACTCAGCCGGGTGGAGCACCCACCAGTGGCTGAGGCACTGTCAGCCCAGAGGTTTCAGACGCACTGAGCACGCTCTCTCACACAACGAACTGACTGACGAACCGGCCGGTCTGGGCCAACAGAACAGCAGTCACACACAAACGCACACGCAGCCAGTTTTAGTCTAAAACTTACACTGAAGTGAAAAATCACACAAAATCCTTTGTACACCACTTTCAAGTGAGTTGCTCTCAACATTAATTTCTATGTCTGAAAAAAATAAAACTAACAGAAACTTGCTGACGTTTAGGGCTGGGTGTATTGATCTAAATATCTAGATGAGAATTGGTATTTAATCGATAACAGTGTGATAAGATCGATACGTTTGTTTACAGTTTTCTTTCCATATGTCCTCCAATTACTCCAATATCCTCACAAAAAGCCAAATATAAAGAGCTTACATTTTAATTTTGAGAGCAAGATTTTATATCTTTGTCATGTTTGTACTCAAAACATCTGCTGTCTTTCAAATATAACCTGTTTAATTCCCTCTTAATAGTTCTATGATTATCATTTCAGCCAGCTGAAAAACGTAAGACATAAACCTCAAACTGGACATATTAATATGACTGAATATTAACTACTGACAGAAAAATAGTATCCCTATTTAGGTTATATGCAGATTACAGTTAGAGAACGAAGCCAGAACAGATGCTTTCTGAGGGATCTAGCAAACAAGCACCCAATGGAGGGATGTAAAAGCACTTTGCTGGAAACCCAGTCTGCTTGGCTAATGACTGCTTGTGACAAAAAGTGTTATTCCAAAACACTTTATGTTTTTTTAGCCTTACATCATATCTTAAAGTTATTGCCTCATCAAAAACATACCTGGAGTGTTGCTTTGACTCCTATTTATGTTTGAGAAACCCTTTCATTTTCTTTGGCAGCCATTTGCATGAACACTTGCTCCCACAAAATGCTGCCTGTTTCCACAAAGTACCTCCTTTGAGCTTCCGACTCACTCACATTTTCAAGACTTTAGACCCTACTCGGCTCCTCCAGACTAGTAGCAAACGCAATTACCAAACACCTGGTGTGACTGTGTATTTTCTGAGCTCATCATACAAGCTACTTCTCACTTCAACACGCCTAAGAATGGTTGTTAACAGCTTAATAGAAGAACATTGTTGTAATGATGTGCTGAAGGCATAGTGTCAGAAATAGTAGCAGCTTCTTAGAGAGACAGAGGCCCAGTTCCAAGGTGTCAAACAAAAGTGCAAAGTCAAATTTCTTTAAGTCATGTTTGAGATTTGCAGCATTTTTATAACAACTGAAGATAACATAGTTACTTGGTTGTCCTTTAAATGGCACTTTGTGCCTGGAAAATACACAATATCAACCCTTTAAGATTCTGGGTGTACTTAGATGTTGTAACTTTTGCTCCAGTTCTGACCTGCATTTTTACCCCGATGTGCACAGGGATCCATCATTATATTCCTCCCAATAACAAAATAGCATACTTTTTAGGAGCAAGCCATGCAACTGTTGTGAAAATATCCCTTTTCTCCACATAATCAGTAAATGAGGTTTTCCCTATACTTACACAAATGTACGTATCCAAATATTATGAAGACAACATTTGTCAAGTTTCTCAATTTCTTCAAGTTTATTACCAGTTACTTTACCTGCAGTAACATGTTATTTGGCGCTAAAAGATCACTTTCACAAAAAGCTATAAACTCATGGTGGATGGAAGGAAAATTAAAACACCAACATAGATCAGATTGACAGGAAGTTTGTGTTTGGAACAAAATGGAAAAGATATTTCGCCTTATTAAAACTTGCAAGGTGCTGTACATTGTACTGCCAGTGCCCTGACTTTCCCTGGAAAGAGTTTTCATCTGCTGATCTCTCTTTCAGTACAACAGGTGTATCTGGTTCCTTCTTTTCTCTATGGAAAACAGTGCTGCAACTTCCCCAGCCTCCAGGTTCTTAACCAACAATGGATAATGCATCAAACAAATTATCCAGCATTGTACCAGTAACAGTCATTTGCCTCAGCAGACAGGCACGGCATTGTGTATTGTGAGAGCATGATGTTGATCCGGCTCATCAGCAGTCAGTCAGACAGCGTCTTTGAGGCTGAGATGGCAAAACGGTGCCTCTCATTGGGCCTGTCCTTATGTTTGTGCTCCAATTATACACGTCTTCTCATCTGCCGTGCAAGCCCTCTGACCTCTGACTGAGGGTCAACATTTAGTAGTCCCCCCAAACCCCCTGCCAACATACACAATAGCTCTCCATTCACAAGGCAACAGTGGGCAGAAAGAAGAACAAGAAAAGAAATGTTCCCCCAGACATCAAACTCCATATCTCCCCATCGTTTCCCCTCATCTGCACGCTGTGCAGGCTCTGCCCACATCCTCCTTTGGCGACGAGACCCTCTGTCTGCCGCCCTCTCTCTAAAACAAATCCACTCAGCCCACATCCCCCAGCTATGCAAGACCAGGTTTTTTGCTATGAGTGAACCTATGCCAGAGAACACAGCTTTCTGCACAAAAATACATCTTTGCAGCAGAGCAAACACCTCTGTCTGAATTCCAGCTGATTCTAAAGCATCGGAGTGTCACCTGCCGCCTGATGCCACCATCACTGTCAGAGGAGGGAAGGGGGCTCCGTGACAAGAGGTGAGGGAGCAAAGCCTCACCCCTCGAGGGTTATGGAGGCAAGACTAAGGTAGTTAAGGATGGCAGCAGAGGGTGGTGGTGGGTGTATACTGGACTGGTGTTAATGTGTGGGCGGGTGGGCAGAAAGGATTTAAATGGATATTGACGCCCCAGGGGTAACCTGGCAACAGGCTGGAGCTGCTGTCAGATTAAGATCTGAAAGAGAGAGATAACCACTTTACTGCCCCCTGGACTGAGCAGAGCTGGAGGGCTGCAGGGTTTGTGTGTGTGTGTGCGGGGGTGTGCGTGCTTGAGTGTGTGTGTTTACCCTGCAGAGTTAAACACACAGACAGGAGGCAGCTGCAGAGCTGCTTCTAAAGATGTGCTTAAAATGCCACACAGCAAAGAAAATCCATCGATAATTGACTGCAACGCTTCAATCTTGCACGATGTAATGCAGGAAGGCGATGCATTTACACAACATGAACACATGGAAATATTTAATGCATAACAAGCAACAAAGATAAATGATGTTTTTATTTTTTCCAACATGCCTGATTTAATGACAACATAACAATTACACACCTAAACAAACTCGCTGTAGAAATTTGCAGCAGTGAAAACAGTGTGATTTCTTGACGACACCAAAAGCAAGCAGGAGCGTCTTTATGTAGTGTGACAGCAGAAGTCACACATGAAAAAACTCTAAAAGGTATTTTTGAGCAAAGTCAAGTCAATTAAATACCTCTTTATCTGATACTTTTAAGCCTACTTCATATTTCAGTATGCTTTTAGGTTAACTTGAACCTAAAAAATATGCTTGATGAGAGCTAATTTAGGACATAAGAAGGGAGAGGTGTATAATTTTTTACATTGTTTTTGGATATATTCAGATTATCTTTGATATTAAATCTAGTCTGGTGATCTAAATCATTCAAGTGTGACAATAATGGCAAGACAGAAGAAATATGTAAAGAAGCAAATAATTTTACAGCGATAAAACTCAATCTTTGTTTTTTTCTGTTTTTTAGCTATAATCTTTTGTTTATTAATTTATTTGAATATAGTTTACACAAAACTTTTGTGAAGGGGTTTTCTGTCCAGTTCTTTTACATTAAGAGTCTAGAGGTGCAGTTTACATGTAGCAATTTACTGTGGAAGGAGGAACTTATTCTTTAGGGAAACCTTTTAAGTGAAAATAAGCAAAATAGAGATTAGTAGGATCTAATACCAATAGAGGAGAGTTAAAACCCAAATTGAAGATGACAAAGTAATCAGAGAGAAGATTGATGAATGCAAAACCTTGTTGAAAACAAATTTGTATGGATGTTCTCTCCACTGATAAGCTTCCAAAGTCAATCATTCTTTTCAAAAACGGTAATCAATAAATTATCTTTCTGATCTACAGCACAAATGCCATTCAATTATTGAAAGTCCCACACTATGAAAAGTGTAAGCTAACACAAATCCACACTAATACAGAGCTGAACACACTCCAAGAGCTGAAGATGGGCTGAAAGGGACACGCGAGCCCATTCAGGGCCTCCAGGACTCCGGATTGAGAGGGATTTGTGGGACGGCACGCGACCGCGTCATGGCAGTGCCTGTGTCTCCTGTCAGCTGTGTTTGTGCAGGGCCATGATGGAGGGAGGGAAGGCCGGGGAGGAGCCGGGTCTTTGCACAAGGACTGTTTCTACATAAAAGAGTTCAGAAAAAAAGAAGGGGCATGTAAATCCATTTGACAGGGAAGAGGGATGGGCTGAGGGGAAAGGAGAAGGCCTGGATGAAAGTTGAAACAATGACTTTGTCTTTTGTGCAGGTGTTTTTGTGTGTGCACGTGCGCAAAGAAGAAAGACGGGCGCCGAGGCAGCATAAATAACATGGAATGACATTAACCAAATATGATGTATAAAGATCTGCTTTCTCCTTTTGTTTAACTTCTGCACAATTTGCATTTGCCAGCTAGTGACTACAGGGAGTGTGACAGTGGATCTGATTAAATTCATAAGTTTGACTTTTGTTTACCAAGGCTGCATGACTCGTGTTCAAACTTGCTTTTCATTTGGTTAACAATAAATTTTTAAAATAAATGAGACCACAAATGGAAACAAAATACTTTTATTGCTAAAATCCATATTAAATCAGAAGAAGATGGTTGGTTTGGGGAGTATTTTACAGTGAAGCTGTAAAATCCATTTTATGTGGTGACTATAAACCTAAATCCTCCATTAAGAAACAAGTGTGGTCCAGGAATCTTCAAAGCATATTTAACAGCACTGACAGTTTTATTTTGATGTCTGTCTTTGTGCTATCAGGGAATTGATCAAATGTTTTAACTGATGTGAAATTCCTTCCTAAATAGTTACCAGCAAATAATCTGTAAAGCAGAGAATTCCATTTAAAAAGTGTGTATCTTGATTGGGTGATGTTAATGTCATTACAACTGAATCTAAGCACTGAATAGTTATTCAGAACAAATTAATGTGTGGATGTGCCATAACTTTATTCACCTACCAGAAACAAAACTGAAGTTATTATCTTTGGACCCAAAGAGGAAAGATCTAGAGTCAATGCACAGCTTTAGTTTTCTCCAGCTACAAACTAGCCGCAGAAGTTGAAAGTTCAGGTTTGAGTCCATCACTACACCAGAGTCACGTAAAGACAGTTACAAAGTCGGCCTTTTATCACCTGGAGATTTCCAGAATTAAAGGACTATTGATCTCGAGAAACTCATCCATGCGCTTATCTTTAGTTGAATTGATTACTGTAACAGCGTTTTCACAGATCTGCCTAAAAAAAATACATAAATAAATCAATCCTCCGGCTGCAGCTGATTCAAAATTCTGCTGTTCACATTCTGACTAAAACCATGAAGGTAGAGACATCACACCAGTTGTTGGGTCCTTACACTGGCTCCATGTAGCTCAGAGAATAGACTTTAAAATACTGCTGTAATTGTATTCTTTTTTTTTTTTTTTTTTTGATAAAGTGAAACCTTGATCAATATATTTGATGTGTACTGATCATTTTGATCATTTGACAAAATGTTTATTGCTTGTTTCATAATTGGTCACTGTATGATATTTTTATCATGTAAATCACTTTGAACTGCCTCATTGTTCAAATGTCTGAACTGATGATTCTTTGAGACATTTTAGAGACACCAAGTGTTGCTAGGGACTGTTGACTCTACAAATACAAAGAAATAAACGTGAGAACCAATAATCAAACCTGTTCGTTTTACTGCAAATATCATAGAAAAATAATTTAAAAAAGAAATAGGAGCTAAAATAGATGTAGAGTGCATTACTGACCCCTAAACTCCAATTCTCTGTGTCTGCGATACCCAGATCTCATTTCATTTTCAAGACTTTAGGCCCTAACTCTGCACTCTCATATCTCCCTCTGGCCGATTTAGGGAATTATTCAAATGAAGGAGAAACTTTGCTTGATAAAGACCCTCAGATGTTCTTTTGAGGGCCTTTGAAGGTTGCAGATGGAGGAGGGATTCCTCTAGAGTGGCTCTCTCATTAACAATGATAATTAAGATCTGCGTGTGTTTGATATACTGTACAGCATTAAAGGCTTGTTACTGTGGGAGAGAGTTAGGGCAGTAAAAAATTTTCCAATGTGGAAAACCCCAGGAGCGTTTTAGATGATTTGCCATTCAGTTCCTATCAGCCTGGCATGACACTCGCTCCTCTGTTCTCCACAAAGACAACGCAGGACTGTAATATTAAAAACTGCTGCCTTGAAAAAAAACAAAAACAAAAAAAACAGGTTCAGCAGGAACAGAAACTTCATCGAATGTAAATACTTAATATCCCTTGTGGGGGTCAGCAGAACAATACTTTTATTTTTTAAATAGTTTGAGAACACTTGAAAAATTATTATATAAATCTCATTAGCTTAAAATTGCCTCAAATAAATCATGATATTACTTTGGATGCCAATGAGTCAAAACTTCAAGGCTAGATGTACATCAGGATGTAATGTTGAGTATTACTGGTGTGTTGGTCCTGAACTCTGCTATCAGCTTCTTATCAGGTCACTTATGCTACACTGCTGTAAAGTATTATGACCTTGCGATCACAGTCAGGGCTCGGAGATAAAAACCAATCAGAGCTGGGAGAGCTGATTAAGGCCAATCAAAGACGTGATAAGGGATAAGAAAGCAGAGTTTCTGGTGCAGATGATGAATCCTGGAGTCAGAGCCATGCAAATCATGGAAACACATAAATACTCAGAGATGTAGGCACATTATTACGGCAGAGAAAAACAAGAAACTCTTACATTCAATACTTCAAAGATCTTGAATGTTACCTGAATGTTCATGAAACCCAACTAAAATATTTTACACCTTTGCCTGTAAATGTGGCATTGCAAAGTTGGAGTATAAAGGCACACTGATGGTACTTTGTTGAGAGACAAGGTTCATTTCATTATTAAGATACTTTAATTAGAACTTTCATTTCTGCCACCTGTCTGCACATAAAAACATTCAGCAGAGAAAGAAATCCCTGTTTGACCAAAGAGAAAGAAGCAGATGAAATATTCCCCAAGAAAATTATTTAAGTCATTTTTGTGTTACTATTTTCTCCAGGTGAAGCGGAGTGTGAGGGGACAGGTAGACGGGGAAGGGGGAGCAGGAATAAACATCCACCAGCTGAGTTAATAAGTTATGTTTTAGACAACTATTGTTGTCAAATGTAAAACTGGTGTTTAATCTATTTATTTATTAACAAAGTTCTTAAACCATAAGCCGGAGTATCTGGTTGGAAATAATTTTGAATGCTCATTAAGTGAAAAGATACACTCATGTGCCTAAAACTAGACATTAAATGATGCATTCTGAATAACAACAGTGGCAGGCTGTATGAACTTCTGCCAAACAAACATTTGTTTGAATAAGTTTGTTCAGCTTTAGTCATTATGCTACTTGTATTAAGAAATAATTGTATTGCATTTTAAAACAACCATTCAAGTTAACAAGACATTTGTCTGCCAGCCTACCATTCTGACAATGTCCAATGTCAGAATGGTAGACTGTCCCAAAGGACAAGGGACATTTCTGGAATGATATTTAAATAAATGCTGAATGAAGGTCACATTACATTTTTTGTTTATTTGTCCTTGTTCCTTTTTTGAAGTGACCACAGTGGATTGAGCCATCGCCCACTATGAGAATGTCCAGAAGAGATTCACCAAGTTTGAATTCATGAAGTCTTTCACCATGATTAACATTGAGCATAACACCATGGCAAGAACAGCTATAATTTCTGAGCATTTCCGGACACCTTTAAAGAGATGCTTCCAGGAAATTAGGACAACAAGAAGATCTCCCTGTTTTCAAAGCAGTGGCTCTTCCCTCAGAGATGATTTCCTTTCTGCTCAAAGAGCCCGTTTGTCATCTCCACTGTTCGTCGCATCCAGTCCTTGATGCTCTTTGCTCATTTACAGTTTTAGTGCAAAACATGTCAGACCAACACTCATTAACTCACACTGCCTCTGTATGATTCTGCAAGGCTATAAACCCAGAAAGCTTTTTTAAAAATGGCTATTTTACCAACATAAAAGAACATCACAATGACATATTAAATGATTGTCCACTAATTAATTTAGCAAAATTCTTTATTCAGTATTGCTTTGTAGAGGCCAGTAACAGGTTAATCCAGCAGCAGCAAACAGGTGCCAACATTAAATCAACGGAATATATGGTAAAACACACCTGAGTTATGAACACACCTTTCCCTACTTCTGAAACTGAGAGCACTAAAAGGAAACTTTGAGAGACGGAGGATGGAATTGGAACCCCAGTACTGGCCTGATAACGAAGGCCGGTACTGGGGAAGAGTCGCAGCAGGATCTGGCTCACAAAACTGACTGATGAAGGCAGGCGTCCCTGCAGGTCTGATGAGCCTTTACCTCCATGCAAATACTGGGGTCTCCCAGCCCCTGGATGATGGAAGAGGTCCAATTAAGAACTGCAGATTTTGGGGTCCTTGAGGTGATTTCCTCGCACGCAGCTTTTTTCTGCTTTTCCTGCAGCTCCTGGAACCTCTTCATCTTGTTTTAAGGCCTTTTTAGTCTGTTCAGCTGTAAGACAGTTGACTGGTTGGAAGGAAGGAAATCCCTCTTCTCTGCAGTGGACTTTAAGGGATCTTGAACTAGGAACAATTAAAGATCACTCTCCCCTAGCACAGTCTGCTCCTACCATCATCATCAGTCGTTTCAGTATCTTTTTTGGTCTGACCATTTGTTTGTCGATCAGCACATGCCTTTTGTTGGTTTCTCTTTTCCTGGGTTCATGCCTCTGGCTGATCATGCTTGCTCTCCTTTCAGTTTTTCTTTTTCATAACCTTTCCCCTAAACTGTCTGACACTTCACACCAGTAAGAGTCAACATCCTTCATTAAACTCTGATCATCTTTAACTCAGTTTACATGCTTTTTCTGATTACAAACAAGTTAAACATGATAACTGTTAACAATAAATATCCTCTAGATCTGTATGTCAAAGATTAAGCCAGTGCAAACAGAATTATGTATAATGAATAGAATACAAAAGTATATCTTTCGGATTACATTTCTCAGAACATCCGACAGTAAAGAACCTAAAATGATCAGCGATTTTACCCCCAACAACAGTTTTTATCAAGAGAATACCCCGTCCAAATCATCATACAATAATCTTTCCCCTAGAATCTCTTCAGTTCTTCCTCCTTTAGCTGCAGGGGTAAGGTTTGTTTTCTTGAGCTGACGTACAAAATAACCCACTATTTCTAGGAACTAACCCTCCATCCGGATTCAGACGTCCCTGTTCTTCAGCAAATAGTTATTTATCATAAAACACTTGAATAACATATTATATTCTTAAAAGGTTACATGTCAAAATTAAAACCTGAATCTGACTACAAATAATCCATCCATCCATCCATCGTCTTCCGCTTATCCGGGGTCGGGTCGCAGCTTCAGAAGGGAGGCCCAGACTTCCCTCTCCCCAGCCACTTCTTCCAGCTCCTCCGGGGGAATCCCAAGGCGTT
>CAEFZY010065319.1:0-28888 GCA_903066815.1 Brachyrhaphis roseni | reverse complement strand
AACCTTCCTCATTATGCCTTTATCTGTACAAACCCATCTTTGTTCTGAATCAGCCACAAATCTCTTCACAGTACGATAACGCTTCAGTTTTCGTTAGATATCCAATGTTTTCATACCTTGTCGTACGGCACTACACTGTCTGATGATTTTCGGCAGCAGAGATCCTTTCTCTTTCCCATATTGCTAGAAACCTGTGGCCTGCTTAATAGCGTGGAACATCCTTCTTAAGTAGATTTCCTTTAATTGAGCTCATCAGACAAACTAATCAGCCCAGCTCTCTGAAATTAATTATAGTGATTCAAAGAGCCTTGACACACAATACCATCTATACATTTAATAGCACAACAAAAAATGTAATCTTTATGACACTTAAATCCAATTTGCATAATAATTTGGAACACGGTGTATATTTACTGCATAAAGGCTGATATTTACTGGACATCTTTTTTTTGCAAGTTGTGATTTGATGTTAACTTCCATATGTTTCTCATTCTGAAGTCTCCTCATTCACATGCAGTTATAAGCCGTGTTTAAGTACACTTCTCGTCTATGTCATTCTCCTTCCTCTCTTCCTGATCCTTTGATAACTATGCCAACATCAAAGAAGGAGACTACAGGGTTACCTGATGCTAATAGTCCACATGAAAGAGAATTCATATGAGGTATGCACATGGAAAACTGCCCTCCATCCATCCAACCACTCCCCCTCCATAAAGCCAGATGACCTTTTGATAGTCTTTTTGTACACAGATACCTGTATATCTTACAGCTATTACACATGCCCAACAAAAATAAATTATTAAACATAGATACAGCATTAAGATATACATATTTTTGTTTCATTTATTCAGTTTTTTTTCAGGGACCTTTATTACACAGATGTTCAAGATGGCGGAGGTTGGATCTATTCCAAAAGCCTAACATTTGCTTGCCTTACTTGCTCTGAACCCAGTTTTGTGGTGTGATGGAGATCATTGCTTTAAAAACCAGTCCTTTTTCAATGATACAGCAGTAAAGTTAAAGAAAGAAGCCCTTCACCTTGACTCTACCACTGCTCTGCTTACCAGTGGAAACAGTCTTCCGAGGCTTGAAAGGCTCTGCAGGTTTCTCCTCCATCTTCCATCCATAGAAAAAAATAAATCAATATATAAGGCAGCGAAAGTCCCTCAGGGTAATCTGATTTCCAGGTTACACTGGTAAGCGGTTAATATCCTTACATATTAAGCCATTCTAAAGGTGGCATAGTCAAGATTAATTAAAGCAAAGGAAGCAAGCAAAGGGATAAATGACCAATTTATAGCCTCACAAAGCTAAGCTGTTTCTCTGAGTGACCACCTTGAGAGAAAATACTATGACACTTTCTCCATCCAAGGTTTTCCTGTAAAAAGTACAATGCAAATATTTAAACAAATAAAAGTTCAAGAAAAACAAGGAAGAGATCAAGTATTTAATAGAAAAGTATGTTTGAACCCTTAACCTGTAACTATGTTGTGACCTTATTGGCTGCAACAATTCAATTTGGTAGTGAAGAAATTGTTGACTAGTCCACCTCTTGGGCAAAGATAGGGTAGGGTTGCTGGAGATAGGTATCACAACCCTGTCTACTCCTCACAACTTTGTCTGGGGTAAGCATCTATCGGAATCAGAAGGAAGGATAGGGTGGACTCCTTAAGGTAATTTATATAAAAGCAACAATCCTTCCTGCCCAAAAAAAAACAGTATGAACTTTTCTATTCAAATTTCTGCACATTTTCTACAAACTCAAAGACCAGAAAATGAAATGTGACTTAAGGTTAAATCAAGGCTAGTATCAAGGTTTGGTTGCCTATGCCATTTGTCTCTGTAAAGGACTTTTAATATGTCCAGTTATATGTTGCCAACTGACTAAAGAACAACCTCGACAACCTTTAGCAGGAAAAAGAAAGTATGAGATACAAATAAAGAAATGTAAAACTCATGTAGACATCCTCCACTCTGAGAGAGGTTGAACAGATCCTGACCAGAGCAGCAAACACTTTCAAGGCTTGTGTAATTGCTTTTAACTGCTGCTCTTTGAATTGCACGATTCTTTTCCAAAGTCACAAATCACAAAAAGTGACTGCGATAGAGTGAAACATTTTGATTTCAGATCACTTGTAACGCATCTAACTATTCCGACTGATGCTTCAGTCAGGGCACCTTGGGTCATTTCTTGCCGAGAATATCAATAGTAAATCAGTTCTTCCACCTTCAGTGTGAAGGGAAGAGAAAAACTCTGTCCAAAGCAATAAAAAGTTCATTGTGTTTTCAGAATTTTCTTTTGCACAGTTGAGGTACTGAGGTTTGGTTTGATTCCTGATAGTGTTGCGGCTGCCTGAACCCTTTTGTTTGACTCTACTCATTTAGAACATTTTCTCATTCAAAAACGGGGCTTTGGTTAAAAAAACAAAGGATTGCTTATCTCAAAGAGCTGGGTTTCTTCCCCTCGTACTTTGAAAACAACGCACAGAAAATTATGGTAAATAATCACACAAAAGCGTCTCCTTGAGCTTATTCAGGTCAGCCTTCCTCAAAAACATTGCCCTACAATGTGCCTAACAGTAAAGTGTTGTCATACATGTGGGCACGGCAAATAATGCAGATCTCTGCTTGCATGCAATGCAGTTTTTGTGTTTCCTTTCCCTCTCTGCCTAATTTTTTGCTTTGCTTTAACATGAATCAGCTGCAGATGGAGAAACTAATAATTTCCGACAACTACTGATAGATGGCTTATCTCTAAGGAGAGAGGACCTCATGCAGGCAGCGTCAAGTGATAACAGCTTTTTCATGTTGGAAATTAATTCCTGAACATAATAACCAGAGGCGGTTTGGTGAAAAGAGTATTTCATTTATAATTAAACAACATGCCGCCAGTTGATATTTTAACTACTCTAAGCTTTTGCCTGTGAAGCTCCATCCTCTGGACAACCACATAGAAAAAGTATTTTAGAAGATTTTTTTTTTCCCTTGGGCTCTTGAAAATACTCTACTTGTTTTCACCCTGCTCCCTTACCTAACCTTTTTAACTCTATTCTTGGAAATCTTGGAAAGTAAGAGTGCTCCCTTACTTCCATTGTTTGAACGACGAGTTCATGATATCATTCTATTTCTCATCAACGGAGGCAATTTATTTGGTGTCACAAGATTGCACCCCAATTTCGGTTCATTCTAATGTTAATCTTGTGACATGTAGTCTTGTGAAAAGGAGCTGCAGTGGAGCTCTTGTAATGGAATTTAAATCAAGCCATGTTCCGAATCTAATTCTGAATATCAGGAGGATCAGATTGAGATAATGACAGCCAGTGATTTCTGCCTATGTTGTTAAGCAGAATTTGTTCCCCTTTGTTAAAATACCTGCTTCTAGAGGCCCAGTTGCTCATGTCTGCTATTACATTACATCTAGTTGCATCATGCTGAACCCCTTTGAAGTCGCAGTGGCATTTCTTACCCCCTTATTCGGCTCCAACTCCTTTGACCTAAATCTAAAGATAATCATGCTAAAAAAGAAGAAAAAAACCCACCAAATCACATGATCCCGTTTAAATCAATGGGTTTGCATATTAGATTCAAACAGGGTGAGTATCACTCACACTTAAGCACCTGTTTCTGTGTTTGATATGGCAGTTCAAGCAGAGTTGCTCTACGGTCATGTTTTTAAAAGGCTGGTTGCAGATCAGAGACCTTTCATTCCCCTTATCTGTCAGTTATTAGGTTCACACTCAAATCAGATTCCAGGGGGGCCTATTTTAGACATTTTCTATTTGTTTCGTTTGGTCTTGCCTTTTCAAATAAATTCCTTATCTCACTCAATACATCATTTGATCCATTGTGCCTCCCATTCTGTGTATTTAATTTGTCAACTGCCTTCCATCCTTTCTACTACCCCATTCGACAAGTATGTTGTAACTCTTTCCTTCCTTCCGCTGATGCTCCTTATCCTTCTTTTGTTGCTACTTCCTTATCACTTGCTCAGTGCGCGTCTTCATATTGGGTCTATCTGTAGAGGTAGACATTGTGTGCCGCTGGTCTCCAAAGAACAGAGCCGGCTTATCCAAAGCAAACAAAGCTCACAAAGCAGGCATGCATGACATTAAAAGAAGGACTCTTGATTTTCATACTTCAGTTAGTTCACTAAGGTACAAACCCCTCGCTCTTCCTCCGCACACACACCTATCTATACATTCCAATGAGTCCTTCCTAGTTTGCAGAGCTCAGACTGCAAACATTTGTATGTAATCAGGACAGAAATTTTCTGCACGCTCACCAAGTGCCATAATTACCAACAGGAGCCTGCCAGCCCGAGTGAAAAGACAGCATTAAAGAAGTTTCCCTCTCTCTCTCTCGCTTTCAATATTTCTCACTACTCATTCCAATCTTCATTTCATCCTTACAGTCAATTTATATTCTCTTTGTGGAGACTGAGGAGCCATTGCACATTGTTGCAAATTCAGTTGTTTGTTGAAACTAATGCATGCCAACTGAAATATAAAAGACTGTTTTGAATTTTCCAAAATGTGAAACGTACAAATAAGCCCCTGAAAATTCAAATGAGGTAGTGATTCAGGAGCGGTAGGATGAAATACTGCCATGACTGCTAGACCAATGTTGCTTAGACCCTTCAGAATTCACTCTCAACTCATAACCCAACAGCAAATACATCAAAGTGACAGTCATGCAAACTCAATCTTTAGCTCTTTCAACTCAGTTTTCTTCGTGTTCACAGTACTCTTTACATCCTTTGATGGATATTACAAACATCTACATCAAAGCCGTTAAAAATAATCTATGTGCTAAAATGAATACAAAATAAGAAACAATAGGCAACTACAACGTTTCTGAAAAAATGTAAACATGGCCTGCCAAATTGTGCCTGTCCATTAGAACCCAGCATTTTAATGATAAAAATTAGCATAAATGCTAAAGTAAGCTACAATGTACTTAATAGCATGTGGAGAGTAACAAGCATGTTGAATTTAAAATAATTTTCAGTATGTTAAAATTATTGTATAAGCTAAAATTAGCCAAAATACTAATGTTAGCATAAATGCTGCAGGACACGTGGGGAATAACTAGCACGCTGTTTTACGTTGACTTCCTCCATTCGGTGTGCTAAACATGGCTAATAAATAATAAAAAAATAGCTTAAAAGCTTATTTTAAGGAAAATACTGCTAATGTGGGCAGTTCACTAACCACTAGTCCTAATGTTGATGCAGTGCCTTCTGATTTTTACTTTTGCAAAAGTAAAAAGCAGACGTTTACTTCGTGGCACTTAGTTACCAGAAAACGTGTTGATCTCTTAGCAACAGATTAGCAACAAATATTGTTATTGTTCAAAAACATAAGATTTATTCTGCTCTTTTGAAATACAACTTATCTTATACAACTTAAGAAGAATTGTGCAGTTGGTGAATATAAAAAAAAGGTGAAAATGTTTTTCTTTTTTGTCATTAGTGGTAAATCTATCATGAAACAGACATTCAACACAAAAGTAAAAATCTACTTTGTGTCAGTTCGTAACCAGAAAAAATTTTCATCTTTTAACACCAAACTAATTATTGTTTATAAAACATAAAGTCTTTTGAGCCTATCTGCTCAGACAAGAAAATTACAGTTAGTAAATTTAGCCAAAGTAAAAGTCAGATGTTTACTTTGTGGCACTTAGTTACCAGAAAACGTGCTCATCTCTTAGCAACAGATTAACAACTAATATTGTTATTGTTCAAAAAACATAAGATTTCTTCTGCTCTTTTGAAATACAACTTATCTTATATTACTTAACAAGAATTGTGCAGTTGGGGAATTTTGCAGAAAAGTAAAAATGCTTTTTCTTTTGCAAAAGTAAAAATCAAACGTTTACTTTGTGGCACTTAGTTACCAGAAAACTCGCTAATCTCTCAGCAACAGCTTAACAACAAATATTGTTATTGTTCAAAAACAAGATTTCTTTGTATCTTTTGAAATACTACTTATCTTATAGCTACTACTTAAACCCAGTTCACACTACACGATTTTAGAATAGTCGCTCAGCGATTGTCAGTTTTCTGCACGTATATCTTTTTTCTCTACTTGCTCCTGTATTTAGACTACAAATACATTAAAAAACGATTTTTTTTTTTTTGCCCCTATTTTGCCCTTACGACAATCTTAGAACATTCTGAGTTCTATGATTGTCGTAACCAATCATCCTGTAGTGTGTGGTGTGTTCCGACTGATCAGGTCCAGTCGGTAGAACGTCGAGACCGCTTTGATCTAAATTCAGGGATATTCAACATGTTCGATCGTCTTGGCTCGTTTATCGCAGTGTCTGTGGTGTTTCCCCGACTGGGAACTAGAAGCCAGCCTGTTGAATGTGACTGGTAGCCAATCAGAAAGCGCCGTGACGTAAGCACGGTGGGGAATCCCAAGAACAGCTGGCATGGCGCTATCGAGAGTCCGCCGGACTTCTGACATGGAAGACTGTTTGGTCGAAATGTGGAAAGAACACGAATGTTTAACATTTCGTTTAAAGAGAATCACAACAGAAATGACAAAGAAAGAAGCTGGAGCGAAATGAACCCGGTATCTTCAGCTACTCGTCAATGCTACGACAAATGAAATGTGCTTTAGAGGTAATTAGATCTCATAAAGCCATAAGTAAAGCTTTATCCTTGTTCGGAGCGGCATGCTATTGGATGTTTTTTTAAAATGATGAAATTATTGCAGAGTACATCTGATTTAGAATGGCGCATTTCATTTCATTCTGTAGTAATAACACAACAAAGGAAAAATACATAAACTGTTATGCTGTCTTAATCTATTTGTAGTCTAAATACAGGAGCAAGTAGAGAAAAAAGATATACGTGCAGAAAACTGACAATCGCAGAGCGCTGAAAAAATATTGCGCGGCTTAAATTACAATTAACTCCCCATGTGGATTTCAATTAAAGATGCTGGAATATGTTAACCTTTCGCGGTCAGTTGGGGGAAAAAAGGATCTGATTTTCTAAAAACGAATATGTAGGAAATGCTTTCTCCTCACCTCCATATTGTGGCGCAACAAATCGTTGCTCGCGATGTCTCCGGTTCTTAATCCAAGACTTTGATTTTTGGATACATCTTTTTTGGGTTAAAATAAGTCCACAAACTAAAGTTACCGCTTCAACGTCGTTGTCCATGTTTGTTTACTCTAAATTAAGGTAGCGCAAAATTTTAAGGGATTTCATATTTGGAATGTCGTTGAGTGAATCCTGACACTCTACCTACGATTTTAAATCGGCTAGTGTGTGGTCTCTCATGTTTTGAGAGTCGGCCGACTATTCTAAAATCGTATAGGGTAGTGTGAACTGGGCTTCAGACAAGAAAATTACAGTTGCTAAATTTAGCCAAAGTAAAAGTCAGATGTTTACTTTGTGGCACTTAGTTACCAGAAAACGCGCTCATCTCTTAGCAACAGATTAACTAATATTGTTATTGTTCAAAAAACATATGTCTTCTGCTCTTTTGAATAAAACTTCTTATATTACTTAACAAGAATTGTGCAGTTGGGGAATATTGCAGAAAAGGGGAAAATGCTTTTTTTTTTTTTTTTTTTTTTCGAAAAGTAAAAATCAGATGTTTACTTTGTGGCACTTAGTTACCAGAAAACACGCTAATCTCTTAGCAACAGCTTAACAACAAATATTGTTATTGTTCAAAAAACATAAGACTTCGGTGCAGTTTGTTGTTAGAAAAAAACACGAATTTTTTTAACACCAAATTGATACGTAATATTATTGTTTATACAACATAAACTCTTTTGAAATACTGCTTATCTGCTTGGACACAAAAAATGTACAGTTGATAAATTTCGCAAAAGTAAAAATCAAATGTTTACTTTGTGGCACTTAGTTACCAGAAAATACACTCGTCTCTTAGCAACAGATTAGCAACAAATATTGTTATTGTTCAAAAACAGAAGATTTCTTCTGCTCTTTTGAAATACTACTTATCTTCCACTACTTACTACTATGTGAAAATTTCTTTTTTTTTTTTTTTTTTGTCATTGTTGGTTATATTATAAAACAGACATTCAACACAAAAGTAAATATCTGATTTCTACTTTGTGGCAGTTTGTTACCAGAAAAAAAATAACACTAATCTTTTAACACCAAACTAATAGCAAGTAATACTAGAACATTTCTGAAGAAATTTAAATGTGGCCTGCCAAAGTGTGTCTGCCGGTTGGAACCTAAGGTTCTGATGCTAAAAATTAACATCAATGCTAATCTTAGCTGAAGTATAGCCACTGGCATGAGGAGAATCAAAAGAATGTTGAATAACATGGACTTAGTCCATTCAGTATGGATGATTATTTTAAGGATAATGGATAATGCTAGTGCACTGTTGACCGACAGGGGAGCAATGGTGCATACTTATAACATCGCTTACTATAACTTAGGCTATCTTAAAGAGTCCTAAAATGTGTCTGCATGCACCTCAGAGAGTACATAGTTGTCCCCGGCTCACATTCCAATACCAATACATGACATTTTTTTCCCCATGTGATTTAGCAAAGGATGAGTCTAGCAATAACAATTTAAAGCTATCGATAAAGACATATGGTGCACCTTGGATGCATGTAACACTGTAAAATAATCCCTCTTATAAGAAGAAACAGGGATAGAGAGTGAGAGAAAAAACGAGAGGGACAGTGAGAAAGTGTTGTTGTTAAATGCCCATTTCATTATTGATAAGCATTAGAGGCAGAAGCAAGTCACCCTGTATGATTGACAGCTGACTCGCTGCCACTGATTTTCCACATGAGAGAGAGTGAGGTGAGTCAACTCATGAAGTATATGATGGTCCAATTTCACTTCAAATAAAGCGCTGGGTTCAAAAACATGAGGAATGTAAATATTTATAAGAGCAAGAAAATGCGAGCTATTGTTAAGTGTGGGAATGAATCTTTCCCAGCAGATATTTGGATGAAAATATGTAAATCAAATGCAAATGTAGTAAAATAAAATAATATGATAAAGAATGAATTAGATGTAAAGAAAGATAGTTATGTTCATATGTGACAATATGAACAGTGGCAGTGGGTTTATTAAACAAGTGCATCTTAATGTTTGAATAAAGTAGTAAACATTAAGGTACAAACTTAGGTTTTCTTGTGCCGGTAGCTAACATAAACACTAAGGGTTGTCATCATTCAATGACATTTTCACAAAAGCCTTTAAAAAGTTATCTTTCTTTTGGAACTTGTCCGTTCATCTGGATTCATCAAGCATTACAAAGAAAGTAATGCTTGTTTCACATTTTCTGTAATAAAAGCCTGTGTTCAAACAGAGTCAGCGTCTAATGCCCAGTGCAAACAAATAAAGACCAGACACTAATAAAAGCTGGAAAACAAACCCTCTCTTCCGCGCTGATAAAAACTATGGGATGCTGCTCAGGCCTGGTGTCTTTTTAGCAATAAAGAAAAAAAAATGGGAACAAAACAATGTCAGCATGATAAGATTCAGACTGGCTACTGGAAATGGCAAGTTAGCTATGCTTCAATTTTGAAAAAAGTATCAGATGTGCATATTTTCCAAAGTACATGTATATTAACATTATTTGCTCAGTCTAGTGCTGCTTCTACTTATCAAACGATGATCATTTTGTACAGAACAATCAATGAAATTGTATTACCCCATCTTTTCCCCCAGTCCAAAATCATACATTTTAGATAAATAGTCTTAGATCTTAATTTTTTTTTCATTTTATGCTCAAAATTTTCAGCTACAAAAAGATTACACTCAATTAGGTGTACAATTTATGACCATGTCTCCAATTTAAGTGTGATCATTTAATTTCAATTTATATGAAGTTACTGGGGTCACAGTTAGTGATTCTTTCACTGCGGAGAGAAAGTTATATGTATTCATCTGCTTGATGTGTGATGGCACCATGTGGATTCCCTATTTTACTTGTTGAATGTTAGTGGAAACAAATGAAAATTAAATGCAATTGAATATGTCATTTTCACTTTAAAAAGTGACAGGTAAAAATAGATTACAAAGTTTTTTGGGGTTTTTTATGATTATGTCTGTCAAAATGATGGACAACAAAGAAGTCTGGTGCAACCTCTTTGTGAGTACCTTGTTTATTACAGCTGAAATTTCATCAGCGTCTGACGAAATTCCTGTTTTTGTGGCCTGGTTGATTTGCTCCAACCAAGTGGATGGAAACACACCTAAATCACTTTTTTTATGACATTTTAAAGGTTCGCTAAAAATTTGCATGACAATTGAATGGAAACATGGCTTGTATGTTAAAGTGTTATGGCCTTTGTGTCAGGCCACCAAACTCTAATGACAACTTGGGCGTTTGTCAGAGAGACAAAAAGATTTCACAAAGCAGCAGCATTTAACGCCCCTGGGAATAAGACGTGGTTGTAAAGATCTCGGAGCATTTGGACTTTAGAACCCCTTTCCAAATCCCTTTTCTTGGAAGCTGTATTAGAGATATTTTTTCTCCTATTTCCCCACAAATGTTTCCTTCTTTGCCATTGATACAATTTTGCTATATTCTCCTTAAACTGCATCCTTCTGTTTCCTGTTTTATTTTATGTTAATTAATACAAAAAGCATTACACTAGACCACTAAAATACCAGTTAGATAAATAGATCCAAGCTTTCAAGCTACTAAGAGTTTTAATTAAAAAAAACCTGGAAAATATGACATTCATATGTTACATATTTTATGGTCAATATGAGTTACTTTACCAAAAAATAACCATAATGAAATTAGTGCAGTGAAAATGTACCTTTTTCTATTTTTTAGGTACATACACACAGCAAGAACCACTTTAGATTTTACAGGCTGAAGTGGGTCAGCTGGCATGAAGCTAACCAAGTTAAAGTTCTGTCAAACTACTTTTCAAATATTGTTTTTTCACATTCCAAAAGCTCTCTCTGTTGGAGAGGAGTTCCCTTTTCCTTTTTTTCCCCGGCATGTGAAAATTTAACTGCCTCATTCATGCATGATGCCTCTGCAATAATAATAACAATAATAAATCAGCATGGACGTACGAATAGACAGCCAAGTCTGACTTCCATTTGATATAAACAAACAACGAAGCATTGTCAAGGCCATTCATGAGTGGTTATAGATAATTTCACATGTGATGAGTATTGCAGGTTTGTCTGGCTGCATCTGTTCACCCAACCTTTAACCTGACCCGAAGCTGCTTCTGACTCCAAAGAACCCATAATGGGATTGGATGAAAACACATCTATGTCTGCAGTGCTGACCTTTTTCCTCAGTGAAGCAAGACTTCCTGGTAGCAACAAAACCAACTGCTGAAGAGATTGGAATCTCCTTGAAGCGTCTCAGGTGCACGGTTGAATGCTTCTGATCTTACTGAGCAAGTGGGGGGAAGCCAATGATCAAGGAAGAAATATTTAACTCTGAGAATATTCAGAGTGATAGCCAGACTGTTTTTAATGAGGAATTTCAGAATTGTCTCAATCTTTGCTCTTGTAATAACCAAAATATTTAGGTTGATAATCCGCCCTGCATGCATATGTGCTTTGGTGGAAATAGACAGAATAAATGAACCAAAAAGCAGAAGTAAAACTTGACCAAAAATGCTTTAAAAACTACAAATATATTTTTTTATGTCTGAAAAAGACATTATAGGGAGTAAAAAATGAACACTGGCTAGGTTTTTAAAACAATGGCCAACATTAGACTTTTCTAGCATATTCATCAATCTAGCCATATCATGTATGTGTCTCTTTAGAAGGTAATAACTCTTACAACCTCTAAGTTAAGATCTTATGTTAACCCATGTTTACTTTAATAATAAAAACAGTTTTGCAAAATCAATACCGACATTCCAGAAATGCCACATAAGAGCACAAAAAATGTGTTTGAAAATCCAATTTCTCCTTTGTATGCATTCGAAACCCTTTTCAGATTGAGCCATTTACATGTGTTTAAAATATCTTAAATAAAGTCTGGTATTTTCTGTTTTTTTTTGGTCCACAATGACATCAGAGCAGGCAGCATGTGTGCTGCACAACAGGTTGAGATGACCCCACCAGATGTTTCTTCATTATCCTCTTTTCTCCCTCAAGAGAATATAGTAAAAATCAGTGCAGCAAAACACAAACACACAGGTAGGAAGAGAGTGAGTACATCAAAAAGAGCTTTGCAGCAGGTAAAGTGATCTATGCTGCCAACATGGGAGCTGGAAGACAGAGCTTTAGAAGTTTAACATATGGCTTCATCATATGGTTGAAGTCAGTTAGGAACTCACATCTGTCATGCTTGTTAAGATGGAGACTCCAGTGCATTCAACAATATTGGACACCAAGAAGCAGTTAGAAAGGTTTATTTGAATTGAAAACGTGTTCATTATTCTTCTCGGAATAAAGCAGTAGTCCAGGTCAACACTGGGAGGAAAAGTGAGAGGTTAATAGTGACCTGAGATGTTTGAAGGTTGACAAAGTAACATAGAAGGAGAGTAGATTTCTTACTGTGGGAAGAGGAGATGGTGTTCCAGGAGGAGGTGAGTATATGAGTGGCCACGACAAAACCATGTACAAATCTACTTGGGGGCATTTTGAGTTATTCACAGATTCTGAAAGTGTGGATTTTAAGTTTTTACAATAATGTTAAACACGCAGCATCTTGACTGGAACCAATAATAAAAGAATGTGAATACCCAAACAAAGACAATATATTAATCAACTGTGTATTTCTTCATCACTTCAACTAGGATATATAGCAAGAAAATAAAAATCACTATTTTCTCAGAAATGTATGTTGTTGTTTTTTTTGTTTCTGTGTTGGCAACTTGTTCCTGGTTTTCCTGCAGTGTGTTTCATATCCACAGGAGCTGAAGTTGGAATGGGATTGATGACTGGGTTTGTGAGTGTGTTAGCTTTGTTTCCAGGTTGGAACAGTGGAGTGGTGAACATTGGAGGGTGGACATGCTGATGAGGGAGGTTTGAAAAATCTAGCTATGGTAATTCCTGGAGGGTGGCCAAAATGAGTGAGGAGGGGATTTACAGAAGAAGTCTTGAGGAGAGACCCCCAAACAGATGAAGGAAATGAGGAAGCGATCTGCTAAGAAATGGGATTGTCAGAGAAGGAAATATAGCAAAGGTAAGGATTCAAGCCATAAGGTGTCACTGGAAGTCGTAAGCCTGATTACCACTCGCATGAAAGTGGCATCTGCCTCGGGTTACCCGCTTGACTTTAAGCTCCTCTGGTCACACCCTTCAATTAGGAGGTAAAACAAACACACATTCTCAAATATCAATATCATGTAGAATCAAGACATTGCTGCTTAAGAGTCTGTGTTAGCTGTTAGCAATTAAATTATAATATCAGTTACACCTAATGATTTGTTTAGAGACCAATAGATTTTAACAACTGCATGTAAAGGCAGTGGGAAATAGGCATTTTATTATTTCTCATCATGATATTTAGAATATAGTCCTCTGTCCGCTCAGGAGTGGCTGGAGAGACATTGTTTTAATGGAAGTAAAGTACAGTGGTTCTCACTAATGCATTAAAATGGTTGTCAAAAGGCTTTCAGCTGCTGCACCACAATTAGGATTCTGTCACTGGCTGTTGGATGGCTAGCTTCCCAAAGCACTGAATTACAGTGCTGTCAAGAGTCTAATATCACTTATCAGTTTGGCAAGCACATATCTGTTGCAAAATACCAGGGCTGGTACAGACACCGAACAGTTAACTCACAATACATGTTACAAATTCTGTTTGAGCCGCTTTGCAGTGTTGGCTAATTGGCGCATATCTACAATTATATCAAATTATACATATGCAAAAGAGAGAGAAAAAAGAAAAGTTGTTACTTTCCCCTTCGATTTTGTCCTTTTTTCCCTTTACCCTCGGTAAGGTTGTCCACATGGAGACTGACTAACAAGTGTTAGTTTTAATAAAGTCATATAACCATAGCTCATTAACAGCAGTGTCAGACTGTCGGTTCCTGCGAAACATGCTTTTTAATGACCCCCGTGGGATAGATCATTTGAATATGCATCAGTGATCTTTTTTTATGTAAAACAGCAAAGCTTCTTGGGCTCCCTGTAAATTGGTAGCAAATATGCATTTTCTTCTAATGCAGATTCATATGCACATAAGCAAAATATGAGTGCACATACAGAATTCTGTTATGCCAAACAAAAACACATCTAGTTGGAGTTAATGCCCTGGAAATGTCCCTTCTCTGCCCAATAGCTTAAAATGACATATTAAACAATGGGTTTACTCTAAAAATGTACACGCTGTAAACATTACCACCTCAAACTTAGGACTGTATGTGTTAGACTAGCAAAAGTGGTGTCATTGTAGGGTAACTTTACATCAATACACACAGCAAATTCAAAAGTGTTAAATATTTTGGTGTTAGTAGACTTTATGCAAAAGCAGAGTTAATGTTACTGTAATAGAGTCACATTCTGTTTATGTAACTCTGGGGTGTATTTTATTAGTAGTTAAAATCCAATGTTAAAACAAAATGTTTCCGTATCAAATCTAGAGGTGTTAAAATGGAATCAGTAACTCTTGACTTCTTAACTCTGAACTCCTACAGAGGCTGAAACACTAAAGGAGTTAATTCACTGACTCCGGCCCAGAATCACAGGTTCCCACCGAAGCGAAGCGACAGAAGACAAGTCATTTCAGGACTATTTACGTTTCACATGTCTGAGTTATTCACTGCGCTTGGTAAGTAATTTTTTTCTGAGATGGTTTATAACTGTTATTTTGAGTTGAGATCAAGCAGTATGATAGACGTCACGTTTGCCATACGGCTCGGTGTTAGCATATTTAGCTTAGCATATTCAGCTTAGCATGCCGAATGTTTGCGGAGTTTATGTGTTGAAAAAAATCGAGCCGGTGAACATTCAGTCAAATTTTTGGCTAACGAACAGATCCGTAATAATCTGGAGTGTGTTTTTTTATGATGTTAAACCTTTGCATAAATATTGGTCAGATTTATCAACCTTTCTTATATATTTTTTTTCCTTTAAAAAACTGTAAAAGGCTTTTTTATGTTGAAAGCATTATTCCTGCTGTTGTGTCTTCTTATATATATTTTGCAGCCTGTTTTAATCCTTTTATTGCCTTTTTCTATAGCCTATATTAGTACCAGTTTGGTTGAGGATGAATCACCAGTCCTCAGCATCAAACTCCCCCTCCCGAACACTACATGGATTCTTCGAAGATTCAAGCTCTAAAAATTATTATTGTTAATATCTCTGAAACTCCACATTTCTGTAATTGAGGCTTGTTGTTAGAGTTGTAGTAAAAATGTATTCCTTCGTTCCATTTTTCGTTGTTATGTTTTTTGTTTATGATCCAGAGACCAACACTGGCTATTGTACTTGGAGACTGAAGACTGTCCAATGCAGTAGAGGAGCCCGGTGATGTCCCCGGACAAACTTCACCAACAGCCCAACAACCCAAAGACAATCTGTGTTAGTGAGTGGACAGCTCTTTGGGGGAGTGCAGAGAGGCCCAGTCTCTTATCAACAGAAACATAACCTGTGTAGGAAGTTATGGATCTGAATATCAGGTTGGTCTGTTATGTACTGTAATATCTGGCAATCTACCTGTTAAAAGAACATTTACTCTATCATGTTACATTAACTACTTGCTTTACTTTCTCCACCTTGTATTTTGAACAATTTCATGCATAGTGTATTGAGGAAAAATGTAGTAAGCATACTGCATTTTGTATTTTGTACCGCTGATATGTCAGACCTTTTGATAAGCAATATGTGAATGAAAGCGACATGTGAAACATGCACATTATTCCACGCAATATGTTTTGTAATTATGGTGCAGCTTTTGAAATAAATGCATTTGAGAAAATCATTGCCTCTTTATTAAATGTTTATTTTCCAAAGAATTTTTACAAGTTCAAAACAATAAAATACCTATTTAATATTAATTAGAAATTACTCTTATGAAGTTAAAAAAATACTCTGTGAGAGTTAATATTAAGATCTAACACTGAATTAGTATTAGTAAGTGTTCAATGATTCACTCCAGCAGATTTGATATTTGACACTTAATTCGAGTTAAGGTACCAACTCTCCAAAAAGAGTTAAATTAACACTTTCTGGTGTGGACCCATATAGACACTTTAAAAGTGTTGAAATCAAATCTGACAGAGTTAATTTGGGCCTGTTGGATTTGCTGTGCAGGATTTCTGATATATATATATAAAAAATCGAATGATAACTTGGAAAGTGTAGACTGCATATTTTTTTGTAAAATCACCACTGCTGGTGTTTTAGGAAATGTCTGCAAGCTTTTGCTCCTTAAAAAATAGGCCAGAGTCAGTCAGATTGTCTCCAAACATCTTTTAGGGGCACTAATATGTCTGTTCAGCGATGCTATGTATTATTTTGTGCTATTTTATTTAAAAAGAAAATCCTTAAAAATTACTGAAGTTGGTAGTTGTGTGATGGAGAAATGTAAAGAAATTTGTGGATTAGTTAGTGGATGGATGACGGACGGATATTAGTACTCTTGCAAGACAAGTTTATGTGTCTGATGGTGACCCCCTTCACTCCCTAACACCCACAAAAGAATGCAATGCAATTACTTTTTTTTTATCATTAGTCTTCTGAATACTGGAGGAGAAGCTAGGCTGTAACTGCACCTTTTTTTATTGTTTCTATTGATGCACAATCAGTAATCCCTCTGGACTTGGCAAAACCAAGTATGGTTGGAACGAAAGTGATATAAAGAAGTTGCAAATTATGTTTCCTAAAGATGTATTCAACCATTTAATAGACGCCATAAACAACTGTATTCAAACGACTGCAGAAGCTTGCTAGATTAGACTTCCTTTTTCTCACACACACATTGAGGTGAAAAAGTCCTGTTTGAATGCACACACAGAAATATCTCTTGTCTTCTATTTTACTCTGCCAGGAAAAAACCTGTTAAGTTATTACAAGGGCTCCTTTGTGTGTAGTTTCTACAGTTCACAGGAGAGCGCTTAATACAACCGTGTGATGCCAGTTTGGCATGCTTTTACATTTGGCTCCATAAAAAAAAAAAACATTGGGAGAAGACACAACATGGCACATGTCTCCTGAGAGGCACAGAAAAGGAGAACAGGCAGCCAAAGTGTAGGTGTTTAGCTGCTACGTACCTCAAAAGTCCCTATAAAGACAAAGTATAATCTTCCTGAATGTTATTGATCTCGACTCCCTGTTGCTATCCTAGGGACCAGGGGGAAACATGTTGAGGTACCTCCACAGGTTTAGGTTTAGGAACCTAAATATTCTTTGTAAAAACAACATTTAAGGAATGATTAGACAAAGACATCAACATTGCTGTTGAACTCTCCATGTCAGCCTTCTGCCCGGTTTGTATTAACATGCATGTATCACAAATAGATACAACTTCACTAAATGGGATGTCAGAAAATTTCTTAAAATGCACAGCAACAAAAAGAATGTCAAGTGACCTATTTCCCATGGAAACCAGTTATGCTGAGGAAACTTTTGTATAATATTGGGCATTTGGTTATGTTATTATTATTATTTATTATTATTATCATTTACAGCAAGAAGAAACACATTGGTAAAATTAAAAAAGTTATTTTACACCAATGTGCTAAAGGCATGAATAATTTAGGGAGTAACTTTAGGGTGTTATATGGGAGTGGAGATGGACACGGGTTAACTGTTTTCTACTGAGGGTTAGGCCAAAATGAACAATATGATAACATTGATTCATGGCATTAGGGTATTAACAGAAATGCATAAGCCATAAATATCAGGAATCTCAATTTAAACTGGTAGATGGAAGTTATTCTGCAATTGTTAAATGTTTTAAAACATTTTAAGACCTTAGTTTACCTTGATACTTGTAGCTAACTGCCATGGTTAATGCTATGAAAATCAAGAATAGGAAGCAAATGACGGTGGCAGCAATGATTACCCGGTGCATGTTAAAAAAGGAAGAATGGGGAATAAGACAGGCTCCAACCAGATCGACATTTCCATTTCTAGGTGTCTTGGAAAGAGTTGTGTAATTGGTCACGAAAACTAGTAGGAATGTGTTTTGTCTATATTCTAGACAGATGAAAGAATACAAGCAGACCTGTTAGAGAAATAAGAATATGAAACAAAAAAGTTAGAAAAGAAAACTGGGATAGGGCGAGAATACATGTACATACGAGTAGCAAGAGAGCAAAGAGAGAGGCAGCAAGGTAGAGACAAAAATGGGTAAACAGAGGGATTGAGATGAAAGGATGTGCAAATTGTTGGACAGACTGAGGATAGAGATATAATTGAATGGATTAGGGTTAGACACAAGATATATGATGGATAAATAGGGAGGAAATGAGAATTTATGAAGAGAGCAAAAAAGTGATTGGTCCAGATGACTTGTACAGTTATGGAGACGTCTGGGAGAGACAGGAGGAAATCTTTTCCCAAAATGTTTAACATAAACCCTCAACATGAGAAGATAATTAAAATATGAAAAATAAGCGTATTGGTACCAATGTGCAGTACTTTTTAAAGGACAAGGGTGATGTGAAGAGCTGTAATAATTAAAATAAATGATGAGTCAATGGTTTAATCATTTATTACTAGAATTAATGAGCCATACCAAGGAGATTTGGGAGAGAGTTTTTGAAGTTAGGTTTGAAAAAGAGGTGACAACCAGGGATTTGTAGTTTGGTTTCACTTTAAATGCAATGTTTTCTTTGATATTGTTGAAGAAGTGTACAGAATGTCTCTAGGAATTGCACTCTGTCTTCATGGATCAAGAGAAAACATAATTTTCTGGAGCTAAGAGGTAAACAGTGGCACTTCATGGGAAAGTCATAGATGGCAGAGATGTATGGTATGTACCTGTATAAGAACAGCAAGACTTATGATGTCATAATGTTGGGCAAAAGAACAGGTGCAGGGAAGAACAGGAACAGCAATGGGATGTATAACCAAGAAAGTTTCTTGAAAAATTTGATTAGAACAGAAAGATGAATATCTTTGAGATTGAAGGTGAATGTTGGATGAGATAATAAAGAAGGAAAGTTCTTATTGATCTCCAGGAGAAGTAAGGGTTCCCATTGAGATTGTGATTGGCAGGTGTGGGGGAGTGGTAGAGTGGATAAATGATGTCTCTGAGAGATTTGGAGAGTGGACAGGCAGGGGAAGATCAGCAGAGGTCCCACGTAGGTGGTTACACAGGAGCAGCCTGAAGAAGAGTGAGGGGACTGATGATGAGATTCCATAGGAGATTTCCTGTCACCCACACCCTGCTGAGTTGGAAGGTAGGAGACTCATAGAAACACCCACTAGCCTGCACATAACCCTGTGAATGAGCCTTGTTTTAGACATGACAGAGGAGTTTGAGTTGAGGGTGGAATTGCATCAAGAATTAGCTTGAGACATGTTTAATATTGAGTTGCAAGGAAAGATAAAATGGAGAGATGGAGCAAAATGGTACAAAAAATTATTGTACTATTTTTCAACTAAACAAGTTCATACCTAGGTATAGATCGAGTTTGTAAGGTTTTTGCATAAAGTATATAATCTAACGAGAACAGACTGGGTTATAGAAATGTTTACTTTGTTTAACATTAAAGATAAAGAAACCCTGCCCTAAATTCCCAGTACCGCAAAGATTTGTTATTGAAGCTTTATTAAGGAGGAGTCCTAATAAATACTTCCAGTTGCAGCATTTGTCAGTATAGTAGCCATACCACTGAAAATCTTTGACTAATTATACCTAACATTATCAGTAGCAACACATAATAAAGTTCCCAAAGAAAGAGAAGAACATTTGTTCTTGCAGCACTAAACGAGGGACCAAATCTATTTGATCTTTTAGACTATGTCTAATAGATCAAATCCACTTTGTTCATAGAATCTGAATGCACCAACAATTTAGTAACATTGATTGGATTGTTGGAAGTGTGCCATGTTCTGCATGTCTTTTCCCTTTTTTTATTGTTTTTTACCTTCTTTTGGCAAATTTGTGAAAAGGAAATCCAAAAGTACTTCCTCAACCAAAGCTCCAAGCTTATTCTGTCCCAAACTTTATTTCAAATGAGCATTTAAGTAATTGGAAATCTTTTAAGTTGGCAAGAGATAATTTATATCCAATATATTAAAGAAGAGAAGAATACAGGAAATATAAATCAGTGAGATAAAGAAAAACACACAATATTATAATTTTTTTTTACATTATGCCTATTTGAGTTTGCCACAAAAACATACGATTACAGAAGTAGATTCTTTTGTGGGAAGGGTGTTTAAAATGTTATTTGTGGATCACATGATATTACAGTAATCACTTATCATTGTGCCTTGTTTGTGTATTCCACCTTAAAAGTTTTACATGATGTTTTCCTTCTATGCCTGTAAACTCTATGCTTCATTTTGAAAAACTATCTGTTAACATTGTACGCTGTTAATCAATATTTTAGAACACCAGTCTTGGTAAGCATGTGTTGTAATATACCATAAACAAAATAATGTTTGCATTTAGAGTTGCATATAAAGAAATACTTAGTTGTTATTTATAAATATACCCATGCTACCAAAATCTTTTTGGCACTGTCAATACAGAAAAGAAAACTATTTCTGCATTAGGTGTATTTAGTTCTCTCTGGACAAGCTTTATAAAGCTACATTTTTACAATAAAGCTACAGCAAAGCAAGATTTTGTATTCATGTATGAGTTAAATGGGAAAACAATTTAATCCAGACTCAGAGCATTTAACATTCACTAATGTCAAAGCTAATCCAGATATCCAAATTTATCCCCAAACCCACATGTAAGCAATTCAGTTGGGGATTGCTTGGGGATGGACACTACATGATTAACAGAATAGCTGTATCTACTTATTTGAGCTGTAATTCGACTGAATCTTGCTGTGAATAAATTTACACAATGCAATGTTTACCACTGTACCTCTTAATTATATGTTGTGGACGCTGTGTGTTTATGATAATCCGAAAACATCTGTTTCTCCACAGAGAATATGTTTAAATAAACAATAGGTTTTGTTAAGGCCATTGAAACCAAATGTATTTGCAAAATCAAATGTACAGACAGAATGTCACTATGTAAGTGTCATATTGTCAGTGAATGTCTGTATATAGTGTGAAAAATGATTTTAGCATGTGTATATAAAAACACACATCCCTGTTTTGTTTCAGCATTAGAGATAGCCTCCGTTGGCAAACAGAATGCACATTTCTCAGTGTAAAAGGTGAGCTTGTTCCCTCAAGTTTGTTTCTTCCCTTTCTAATGTTGAAGAAGAAACTGTTTGGAGTGGAATTGAAATAACAAATATCACCAAATGAGGGTGGGCAACAGCAGCTGTTCAGTGAATGGTGGGCCTGCTGGCTGTGGAAGATAAGCAAATAGGAGACTTTCCTTCTTGATGTCGACTGACGGTCCAAACTGTGCAGGCAGCGCAGGCACCACAGAGTCTGTCTTCATTTTCTTCATACCCAATTGTTTCCCAGTTTCCCCATTAAAATTCAGAAATGGTTAACATAAATCCATTATTCTGACGCTGATAATACACACCTTGCAGTACAGATAGCGATTTTATTTCTTATTACACAACTTGAAATACTTAACAGGTACAGCTCTAGGACACACTCTTATCATTAACTCATAAACTCTGGTAGGTTTGATAAATTTAGGCAGTTTAAAAATGTCCAGATACTTTCAGTCACTGAAAGTTTAGAAATGCTATTACACTGTAATAGCATTTCTTTGTTTCACATGACTTTGTTTCACATGTGCAGATATGAATTTGCAATCATTTTTAAATGGACAATTTTTGTTTCTCAACCAAGTATAACTTGATTACATCTATCCTAAAACATTCATTTAATGTTTAAAATATTCTTCAATACATCATTTATCCATAATGCTTTTGTGTGTTTTTTTTTTTCCTCACCTTTCGTCCTTGAAGGCATTATGAGCAGGTGTGGCCTCCAGCTTAACTCTTACAGAATGTGGAACCAGGTGTCTAGGACCATTTCCCACTGATTTTATCATCAAGCCATCCGCAGTCCACGTTAAACTTCCATCTCATCACTGCCTCCATTCAGTGGTTCAAATCTCACAAATTAAATTAATTAAGACACATGTACTTTCCTTTGTTTTAATATAAACACAAGCTAGGGCAGGATGGAAGGAACCTGAGATAAGGTTACTTGTGTTTCTTGTCAGTCAACATAGTATCATGTCATTGGTTTAATGATCAGCACCCAGCGAGTGACAGTCTGAAATGACATGTTAATTGCATTCCCGTTTAAGAACGCTAGCAGCCATTCAAAGCAAAAGGAAGAAGTTGGCAGTGAATGATCCACATTTTTTCCAGCTGTCACAGCTGTGAAGATAGATGGTACTCAGCTTCAGTGGATACTGATGTTAACTGAGCTAGTGTTTTTGGTTCCTCAGCAAAATAGAGAATATATATGTCAAAAAATAAAAACTGTGGCATATTTATTTATTTCAGTCACTTCAAGAAGGTGACTGAAACAAGAAGTTGTTTCACAAATTCAACAAATTGTTTCACAAATTCCACTATTGGATTTGCCAAAAGCTAAATTGTTCAAACCTCAATAACTAAAATTTGAGAACACATGCCCTGTTAAACAATCTTGATTATCTTTACAAAAACTATGCCAAAATGCAGATGAAGTGTGTGAAAATGTAAATCACCACATTTAGCAGCAAGGAGTTGGCTTCACAATATCAGACACTCATGGTATCGTGGAAGAGATTTGGCACTTTTCATAACTTCTTGAGGTTTGCAGACAGACACACTGTCAATGACTATGGCAGAGCCATCAGAGAACTTTTGTAAATGGCAGCCTGGGGAGTTGATGGAGAAGTCTGCAGTGTAGGGTGAAGAGGAACTGAGCCAGTGCAGTTCCCTGTGGGGCCTCCATACTGCAGGCCAGCCTGTTGAAGACACAGCCCTGTGTTCTCACATTCTGTGGGCAGTAAGTGAGGTAGTCCAGGATCCACTGGGATATGTGGTGGTCCATTCCTCCTGACTGCTCCAGCTTGTCCCTCAGAAGTCCAGGCTGGATGGTGTTTAAAGCACTGGAGAAATGAAAGAACATGATTATATTGTGCAATCTACAATTAGTCAGCTCTTCTGCATTACTGCCTTTTTGAGGGATAGCAAAGAGGTGATCAGATTATGACTCTCCCTCCACATTCTTCTTGATTTTGTAACTTTGAGATCCAAAGTTTACTTTGAGAACACAGTTTAGGATTTTGTTTCTCCTCAGCCAAATTAAGATACTGTTGTGTGTGTTCTACAGGCACTGACCTGGACAGGACTTTTCTTCACTTTAGGTTGTGGGTACCTGTGTTTCTTGTTCAAACTTTTCCACCACACCTTTTTCTTTTACTCAACTTTTTTTTTTATTAATGTGCAGAGATAGCACACACCACAGAAACCTCTTACTCTCCCAGAAAAAAACTGTCTTTCTTCAGAGTAGACATCTCCCTGATTGTGTAACCAATAAGAACATTTCTGTGTTTAAAGTCCCTTATCTCATTTATTTATGTAACTAGAATCTAACTGAAATAAATATTATTTGTGATAATATATTTTTTAAATTTTGCTCCAATATGATTGCCTGCATTTTGCTTGAATGCTTAATGTATATTTTATTAAAGAGACCAACAAAACTCTATTAATTAGCAGCAGAAATCTATCTGAGCCATTTTGATTAACAAATCTCATCAAGTTTATAAATTGATTCTTTGTAATTATATCTGACATGTTACGCAGTTTAATCTTATTAGACATTTCTTCACTTGCTCCCACAACTTGACCCTGTTGCTGGTAGTGCTTTGCAAACTGCTTCGATAATCACACAATAATGACATTGTCAGACAGCAGGAGGCAATCTGTTCTGAAACAGGTCAGCTTTGTAACCGGGGGCAACACGATGGGTGATTAAGGAAAGGCATTTTAGATTAATCGTAGACCGGAACACTGATGGCAAAGGATATCTCTGCACTATGATGTGGACTAGACGACTTAAGCAATTTATGCTGTGGATGATTGGTAGCTTATGTTCTTGCTGGTATTTTCTTTTCCATCAGAGGTAAAATAGATGAGCAATAGGTGTCTGGTGAAGATTGTGTTAGTGGAAATTGATGCTTTTGGGCTCGAAGGTCTCCCAGGTTGATAAGAGAAAGAAGAGGAGCGGTGGGGTCCAGAACAGATAGGGAAAATATAGTGAATATGGTAAATTTAATGAGGTAAAGTATTCTGAAAAAAATAGAAAAACTTTTTTCAAAAAGTACTGCTGAGTTGGATAAGCAACAGTGACGTTTGCACGGAAAAGTGCAAGATAGTAATCCATACTGTAGATAATGAGTTTGTTTTTCCAGCCTGGAGAAAGGCCGATATAAATTATTATTTTTTTTTAGGTGTTACAACTACTAAAGGCAGTTAGTCAGCACAGAGCATACAACTCAGTAGAGTTGCAACAGTACAGCCCCATAGCAAACAGACCTGGGCAAACCCAGATTGAAAACAATAAAAGTTCTGAAACTCACCCCAAGAAACTGAAATCTACTCCTGCAGACTTACAGTATCTGCCTCCAATCATTTAAGTAGTCCTGATGTTGTTTTCTGTTCAGAAGTATCTTAATGGTGGATGTTATCTCTGAAGTAAAGATGCTAGCTTCAAGATGTCTGTGTCCTGCCGCTCTACTTTTGCTGCTAAAGAATCCATTCACTCTGCAGCTTGCTGCACAGATAGAAAAATGTATCTGTCTCTGGGCCAAATATAGGTGAGCATTTGGCCCAGACATGTAAACCCGGGCTGAGGTCTTTCTTTCCAACAATGTTTCACCGTATTTTGGGGATGTAAATTAGCTATGTGTTCTTTTCAAACGTTTATCTCAGGGGTCCTCAAATCCAGGTCTTGAGGGCCAAAGTCCTGCAAATTTTAGATGGGTCGCAAACAGCAAGTTTATTGTGCCAACATGGCAAAGTCAAATGTATATTCTGCAAGCTATACAATGTACTACAGTCCCCTATTAAATTGGCTGTTAAGACTATGTAGTTACTTTTTTTTTTTTCTGGCAATTATCACTAATCACCTAAACACTAATAAATATGGGACCTGTTGATCGTATTGCTGGTGTTTGCTAAAGTCTTCATAGGTAATTTTAGTCTTTACCTGTGACATATGAAAACAACTTTTAAGTCTGAAAGGTAATCGCAATAAGTTGCTCAGATTTAACGTGACAGTAGTCCTCATATATTCTTATATTACTTGGACATGGTCTTTAATGCATGATTGGTATTTTCATTTATTGAGTAGTAAAGTCAGAAAGCATGTTGACTTGTTAAGAAGAGCTGAAGAGATTTAAGTTTGATGAATTTTAGACAGACAGGCACTTGCTGACAACTACAAGTGTCTAGATGACTCTCCAAAACCTGGATTATCAAAGTCACTGATGTCTTTTAAGGAAGGTAGAATTATCTCTTTTTTCAAAAATAACTGTGGGCAGCTTGAAATATTGTCAGTGCTTGGTGACAAGTTCTCAAAACTAAGTGGCAAAGCACTAGAAACTCTTCAAACAATATGTCTGCAACACAAGCCTCTTTCCTTCTTTCTTTCTTTCTTTCTCATTGTGGTGATTTTTCTCAAAGCACAAGTAGATAGAATGTTTTTTTTTTCTTATCTTTGTAAAACTACCAGAGCTCATACAGAAGCTTCAGTACTTGTGATATAAAAGAATTATCTAAAAATTCCATTCTGAAATCCATCTAAAACGCGTCTCGTTTGTGGCACAGTTTTAACATCCTCTCTAACAAAATGGTAGATAGTAAGAAGATCAAAATGTTTTCAACCTCAATTGCAATGTTTAAAGTGATCTTTTATATAATATAATATCTACTATATCAAGGAAAATTCCAATTCACTACTTCTAAAATGAAACCAAGTTGGCTTTCTGTTATGTTTTTGAGATAGAAGAGATTTTATGGGTTCTGCATTTTATTTTTATTTTAACTAGCTTTTATAAGATATTTTTCACAATCTGTTTTCACAGGTCATCTAGTAATCCACACAGGATTATTAGTCTTATGACAAAATAGGCATATCAGAGTGAAATGTAAAAAAAAAAATAAAAATGTTTGGATTACTTTGGTGTAGATATGCTTTGATACTTGTAGATTTCCCTAGATCTTCTTACAATAGTTTTTAACTGTTAAAGGAGAATAAATAAAATGTAAAGTGAAATACTGCGAGAAATTAAGCTTTTGACATACTGTTTCCCATCTTCCCCTTCCTGTTGGTTTATCAGAAATTGTACTATCAATAAAAGTGTTGCTATTATTGGGCCATTGCTGCAACATTTGTGCAATACCTATAAGTTTCTTATCAATGGTGCATATCTTTGGCATGCATCTCAAATTTATGGCACTTGAACTGAATCACTTACTGAATCTACTTAAAAAGTCAAACTGACAGTGAAGGTGAAACTGATGCAATTTTGACTTAAATGTATATGTATTTTCCTGTGATGTTGAAAAACATGACAAATAAACAATATTTACCATTGAGAACTTTACAGACATTTTCTCTTTTTTTTTTACAAAAAAGAATGTAAGGTTTGAAATTTTTCAATTTAACGTCAAAATAAATTAATTTCATTTGGGACAGATACTGCTTCAGTTCAAGGACAGAATTTTGGGATTTAAAAACTGGACAGAATTCTTTTTTGCACTCAAATTAACAATTACTTTGTCTTTGAAATTACTATGAATACTGTCAAAGCCGCAATTCACCCACTCAAGAGCTGATAATGCATCATCAAGTGCAGCCCCAGTGTACTTCACTCAGTGTTACTTGATGTTAAAAGCAAGCTGTAATGGGTTTGAGTGATATATTTTTTCCACCCATAATTCTCCCTTACCGAAAACAACTTTGGCAGACAAATATGAAAAATCCTAACTGGAAACTAAATCGCTCAAATGCAGATTCACTGCATGTTTAAACCCACACCCCCACCTTCCTGCTATTTGCAAAAAAACAAGCCTATAAAAGCTTGACCAGTCACCCAAAAAAGAAGAAAAGAAGCTATTCAGAAGCTTCCATCAAAAGGTCTGCAGACAAATCAAGTCATGGTTGGAAGACCATAATTTTACTCCAGTTTCTTGGAAATACTGTAGAACTTGAGTTTGAGGTTACCGATTCCTTTGGTGTGCAATAGTTAAACTGAGAGAGTAGGAATAAATTACCACCCACCGTCCCTTAAATTGTTTTGGCGTGCCTCGATCGAATTCATCAGGGGCTAGAGAGTTGGAGCAAAGGGTGGAATACAGTAAGTAATAAAGGAAATGAGAGACTTCCAAAAGAGTTGAGACTCTCCTCCAAGAAATTCAGTCCTTTTATGCAGAACTGGCTTCAAAAACCTATGCGAAAGGACTGTACACTAAAGGCAAAGTGCAAAAGGAGGGGGGGAAAGTACTTATTTGGCTCAATGTTTTTTTAAGCAACAGATTATGAGATATGTAGGCTGAAAGTATTTTTACTAAGCATATATTCTTTCATGTTTATGAACTGCATCCTTTTATTTGCATCAATGTTGCCAGGCAACATCTGTGATTAATAGCATGCATCTTAATATTTGCGAGTGTTTCATTGGAAACACTCTTTGCTCTATCTCATGTTCCTCATCTGTTTGTCACCATGTTGATTATTACAAATGCATTGATGAACTCACATTTCTCACTTCTCCAGTCACTTTCCTACATCAACTGTTTTCACAATCCCTCCCTAAACCTTTGATTTTCCCTCATTTCCACCCCATTTAAGCTACCTCCCCACTTTCAGTTTCACTCTTGGCTTACCTTTCTTCTGAATCTGTGACTGTTTTCACCCACTGATCCTTTAAATCAGTCTTCCATCCTCTTCTTATTTTCCTCTTAATGTCTCCAATTTTCCTTTTCTTATTGCTGTTGTCATCTTTTGGCCTTTCCTGCCTTTTGCCTCTGTTGACCTTTGTCTGCCCTCTGCCTTTTAGCGGCATTTTCGCTCCCTTATTGCTCTGCTTTTCCTGTAATCTCTTCAGTCCTCTAGCTTGTTGCCTTGCTTCCTCTTTTACACTTCCTTTCTTACTTGGCGTTCTTTATTTATCTGTTCTTCTCTTACTTGTCCTCACCTCTGTGTTTCAGGCTCTCTCCTTGTTCTCAGTTCTTTCTGAAACAGTAGTCCGGCCTGTCCAGGGCTCTTAACAACCACAGTAGAGCTTGTCATTAATATTGCATGCCACTGTCTTATCGACCACAACAATGCCAGGAATACAGAATTGGCTACGAGACAAGTTAGTGGCTGGAGTGGACAAGCTTGCACACTCTAATGCAAGTGAATTCACATGCATACATGCATAGAGTTTAAGTCAAACTGCGGCTTGAGTGGTAATATTGTAGGGGTGTGTGTGAAGCACATAAACTAAACCAGGTGCACAGATTAAGTTTCCTCACTGGAGAAAGAATCTTAGTCTTGAAAAATGAGCGAAACACAAGGCACAAGCAAACCATCATGCATACACACACGCACACACCCCAACAAACCCACACAGTGCCTGTGCATGCCGACAGCCTGCCTGGTTTTTTCCATCAGCTGGACCTATCACAGCTTATTATCAGCTCCTTTGAACCATGGGCTCAGAGCATGATTGCACTCTCAATTAATGCCTATATAATCTACTTTGATGGAGCGAGTAATGACAAGGTCCCTGCTAGGGTGTATGTGCAAATCTGTGTTTTGTGAATTCACTTGTGTGGGTGGGGGTGTTTGTGTGTGTGTGTGTATATATATATATATATATATATATATATA
>CAEFZY010065314.1:0-31130 GCA_903066815.1 Brachyrhaphis roseni | reverse complement strand
AGAAGCTTATTGAAACAATGCCACAGCGAATGCGGGCTGTAATCAAAGCTAAAGGCGGTCCAACAAAATATTAGAGAATGTGACCATTTTTTGGTGGCGACTTTTTTTTTGGCCAGGCAGTGTAATAATTAATAGTCAGGCCTATTGGCTGATTCTGTCGTTCCTCTACTGTCTGCTACGCTCATCAACTCTTCTCACTGCTGACTGCTGATTCTGTGATCCTCTGAACTCCCGTCTGAGTCATTTTGTTTTAGGTTATGAGGTTGTTATTTACAGTGCAACCTTTCAGAAGATGGCCCTGGGGCCCCTGACCCTTAAGAGTCCACAATGGTTACATGTCAGCTGCTTTGCAGTCATTGGTTTAATTGCAGCGTTACTTTGTAAAATGCGTCACTGCCCTCAAAATCCTCCTGTAGAGTCAGTGGAAACCCAAGGCGCTCAGACAATGCTAATAGTTTCACATGTAAAGATGAGTAAAATGACCGTTTTAACTTTCATCTTTCATGATTGTTTTATGTCCTGAAAGAAAGAAAAAAAAATTGTATTGACTTTATACACTAAATAACTTTAATATGAATTTCAAATTTAGTGTCCTCATATTCCTTAGGTTAGAGAATATAAGCTGCTGCTTTTAGTTCTGTTCAAAAATACATAATGGCAAAAATGGCCTTTGGTATTTGCAAAACTATGGTTGATGAGATGTTTGAGGTTTGTATGCAGCTGCCATGAGAATCACCTTCGATCGCAGATAGTTTTAACATCTAGAATTGTGACGCATTTATGATTGATTTGTTACAGATGTTGAAGCTTAACGTTAGAATGAAGTTAAATGTACATTTCAATCTATTCTAAGCATAGAAAACAAACAGATTTACCAATATCCTTTACATCACTCATGGTCACTGAGATAGAAATGATCAGAAGTGCTAAATATAAAGTAAAAATATCTTCAGTTAAACATATTTTAATTGAAGATACTTTTATCTTCAATTAAGCTGTAAAACAGTGACTGTTCTGCAGTCACTGTACATCTTTATCTTTATAGTACAAAGTACTTGTTGAGTGGATGTCTATATGTATGTCTATATGTGCTCACCAACATGAATATTGATACTTAAAATAGTCTGATCATATTTTTTCCACACAGAAATGTAAAATACAACTTTCTCTGCATGTCCCACTTTTACACAGTGAAAAAATTTAATAAAATCAACAGTTCCATTCTGTGAAATTATGACATAAAAATTCTGTAAAGCTAAAGGCAGTGACATTGTGTTTATTTCCCATTATGATGCAGTGCAATGTCAAACCAAAATTATATATGTTTTTAAATTGTAAATAATACTGCAATCTGTTGTGAAAAACAGATTTTTTTTGTATTTTGTACAGAGAAAAGTTGCATCCTTCACAACATAACTTTTATATTTTTACTTTTTAACAGATATTAATAGTATTAATAATTATGAACTTTCAAATCCAAACCAAATTAGTAGCTACCTGATTAAAATAGGCTTTTTGCTACCTTGGTCCATACACTGTGAAGAAAAAAAGAAAAAACTTTCAGAAGGGCACTTTTTTATTCAGCAGAAAAAGGGCAGGTGCAATAGTATAGCACCACCTAGTGTCTATCTGTGCACATCACTGCATTCATTTAGCTGCCTGTCTGTCTATCCATCCATCATTTTATCTGTGTAAAATTCAGGGTGAATTTTGGTGTTTATATTTTGAGAATAGACAGAAAAATCCCCAAAAAACTGAAAAAATTGCTCAAATCTACAAAAGTTTTCCTCGGAAAAATGTATTGTGGCGTTTGCATTTTCACTTGCATTATTTCCATATTGTGCAGTACCTTGCATGTTGAAACAGCTTCTCCTTCCTAGTTAAAACCTGCAGCATATTAAATATATCCCAAAGGATCTGACATGGATATGAGACCAGTCTGCCTCTAATGCTCCCTGGTTTTGGTTGTGCTCCGGACTCTGCATGTTTCCATGAAGCATTTTGCAGAACAAAAACATGTCTAAGTTGTTTCCTTTATGGTACGTGTTTGTTGACTTTTGTTCTGTCTTATCTGATTTCCCTCTGATGAACCTCAAAGAGCATCAGTGATACAACACTACGCCACATAGGCTCACATTCCCTGTAATCGTATTATGTTACAGAAACTGAGTCAAGTTCCAGACTGCTTCTTAATCTTACTGAAGACTCAATCTCCTGGGTACGTAAGCGATTAAATACATTAGAAACAAGTGAGCATGGTGCCACAATGCCTCAAGAATTTACACTTATTTAATTGCAGCTTTGACATAAAAAAAGAAATACCTTATTTTCCTTTTTGCTGTCAGGTCTCAAATTCAAAGAAGCAAACTTAGATTTTACTGAAGAGGGAATAGATTAATGAAGTGGACAATTATTCTTTTCGTGCATCGATCACATTTTACTGGCCAATTGCAATTTTGGCCATTATTGATTGTTTTGTATGAAATGTTGCTAAATATACAGTACAGTCCAAAATGAGAAGGTAGTAAGAATGTTGGTAATTTGGCAACAATGGGGAGACAAACAGACATGACCTGGTGGGCGGGTTTGTCAGTGAAACCATTTTTAACATTTAATCTTGCATCCACATGAAAATGTCATTTTATGATGAATGTTTTTGGTTGCAGTTTCCAAAAAGAGAGAAATCTTGAAACACCATAACTGTATTTTTATGCAAGGGAAATCTTAAGAGAACAGTTTGTTCCAAAAAATAAAAAATACAACACCTTTTGCAAGGCACTGTGAATAATTATTGTTAATGTCACAGTAGTTGCTAAACGTAGACTGCATTATTAAATATGTCACATCAAAGTAAAGAACATCAATGTTTCACATGTTAACATTTTTAAGAGGCACATTTTGTCTGTTCATGGTTTCCATGAATTCAAATGACTTCCACAAGTCAAGATCATGATATCTGCGGTGTACAAAAAAAAAAAGCTCCTTTTGTTTTTTAATGAGAAGGGAGGTAAATGGCATTCCGTTATTCTTTACAAGAACACCGAAGGCATTTTTCTTGCCAGATAATCTAACTCTAACCTTGATTGGCAGCTTTAGTTAAAAAAATATATGTTGCAGGCATCATAAAGCTGTTCAAAGTTTGACTCACCCCGCTGTCGACTGAGATCAGCCTCATGATTTGGCCCAGTGATGCAGTGGCTGATGTGCTCTGACAGCGATAGTGTGTTTGTTCCACTGCTGAGCTGCCGCTCCATCATCAACATTCAGCTAGCCCCATGTGGGCTTTCACACGCCCTTCTAATTACGCAGCCCAGTTGGAGACTTTGATGGAGCTCTTCTCACCTAATTTCACTGCTGCCACTTTGACCTGCCCAGTAGCTCTGAACATGGACACAGCTGAGCATGACATGCTTCTACCATCAGTCCATTTGGTAACCCAGGGTTTGTTTGCACACTGCAGACCACAATATGTGAACAAAGAGTGTGCTGTAGAGAAGGATTTGACCTTATTTTTTTTTTTGTCATATTCACGTTTAAAATATTTCATCTTATTTCAATAACCTTTGTACATTAAGCAGATTAGTTATAAGCCATCCAATAGTTCCCCATCTAGCTGTAACCCTACTGACAGGTTGCTAACCCGCTAATAGGAGTTTCCAGGATGAACAATAGTTGCGTTTCCTTTAACCATATAATTGTGGAAATTTTAATTACCAAAATAAATTTGCATAATGGAAACAAAGTTCTTCGCTAAAAAGGTTTTGTGCCAGGTTATTTTACGGTTGTATAGAAATTAGTGTAATTTGCAAAACTACAAAGGAATTGCTGTTTTTGAATCACACAAGTCATGTGATCAACAACTGAATGTTACCAAAGGGAGAAAAGACAAAGACGACGACAGAAAAAAGTTGGAGGATGATGGTGCGTTTTTTTTAGCAACTTATCACGTCAACAAACTTATTTAAGTGTGACTTTAATTTTGTTTTTTACTTATTGAAACACCATAATTGCAAAATTGTGTTTTTTGTTGACAGTAGCAGATAGCGGCAACTTTTTGCCCAATTTTATTACTTTTTTATGGAATTTGAATAGAATTTCAATTAAGTTTCAAACAGTTTCTGATAATTTGAGTATTTGTGTTAGATAAGCATTTTGTTCATGGGACAAGGGGACAGATTACTGTTTACAATCACCAAGGATGTGTTTGACCACATGCTAAAATACTTTCGCCACCTCGTGGCAAAGCATGAGAATTACAGCTGACCCAAGCTGTCACTGTGGCACCGTCTAAACATGGAACTTCTTCCCACTCGACATCTAAAAATACCAGCAGTTTCCAGGCAGCGGTTTTGTGTAAACACAGCCTTACTTTGTGTTTACAGCATTAGCTTAAATACTCATTTCTGATCTTGTCCATTTTGGTCCCCTCTGATCACTATCTAAACATCTCAGATGACCTTTTAGTTGGCACCACCATCTCCAAATCGTATATTACTCCTGGTTCTATTATCTAGTATCACACATCATTGTTGACACTCATCCCCTTCCACTCCAACTTATCTCTGCTTTTTCCTTCCATTGTCTTTTGCATTAGCTCTTTTTGTTGAAGGAACTTAATCCAATCCATTTTCAAAACCTCTTATTTCTGCGGTTTCCTTGTTTTCCCCTAATTCACACATGAATTCTTTCATCTGGTGAGTTTTGTTACTTTCTCTGGAAGACATTCCACAACGTTTTCTGACTCTCTTCTATCTCCTCCGTTTTCACACAATAAATCACAAAGTCATCTACAAGCGTGGGTGATAGCGGGTTCTCACTCGATCTAATTGACCAGCCTAAACGTAGCTTCAAATGGTTAAACCTTTACAGAATCTTAACAGATATTTTACCATTTCCAGTGTGAGTCTTTCAATCAAATCAATAACTTGCAGTGACTCACAGATTTCTGCCCTCTGAACATTGTGTGCTCCGAGCTCAGACTCTTGGCATTCAGTTGGGGTCACAGTTTGTTCAGAGAGCTTCAGTGCCATTTCACTCCTTCATACATGTCACTAATGCCACTCTGCTGTCTGCTGCTGCTGCTACGTTTTAAACATTAAACTGAGCCCAAAAAAAACATGCCATGATATTTTGATAAGACTCCCATGGTCTTTTCAGAGTTTGATGAGATTCTTTTTCAATTTAAGCTCAGATGCTCTGTGAGGATTAAGTTGGTTCAGCTTCTCTAAATGAGCACCTGTGAAGCGGCTTTGTTCATGTTTACACCGACAAGAACATTGCTGTTGCCAGGCGGATTTCTCTTATCTTTAGAAATCAACGCCTTGGCTTACATTGGGGTTTGGTTTGTACATTCATGTGACTCACTGCTATTAAACCTCATTAAGAATGGGTTGGTAGGGTGTTTTTTTTCTGGCTGCATTTATTTTTGGAGGTTAAGAAAATACTTTAAAGGCACTCTATAAAACTAATGTTGTGGTATCAGTGTAGGACACTGGGTTGGTCAAACATCCAGTGTTTGACCAACACTACAGGTTTTGCAAGGAAGGCTCATGCTAAAGCTGTGGAGTTAGCAGCATGCTATCCTGGTGTGGTCTTCTAGAACCTAAATGCTACCTGACAGATTCTGGAAAAATAACTTTCCTTTTTACCTAAATATGGCACATTCAATAAATTTTAGAACTTAAGAGGCAAATTTATAAACTTTATCTGAATCAGGTATAATTTTGAACCACTACAACATTTTGCTTTCAATATGATCTTTGGTATGTCTGTGAATTAGCATCAGCTAGCTTACCGTGCTAATTTCCACAATTTAGTCTAGATTTGTGTATTGATTACATCATTCAATTTGTAATTTCTTAACCCATTTAAACCCAAATTTTTCCCAGACATAAAAATATTAAAATCAGATGTCATTGATAATGAAGGGGTTGTTGTAGTGTTATGTTATCACGATAACCTAGATCATAAAAATAACATCTACAGTAGACGCCTTCGTTTATATTATTAAAAATCATGAACATCTGTCAGTCTCACTGTCATACAGCAATAAATTTAGTCCAGGGGTCTTCAACTCCAGGGATTGAGGGCCGGTGTCAGGCATCTTTTCCATCCGTCTCTGCTTCAATACACCTGAATCAGGTGATTAGCAGGACTCTGTAGAATTGTAGACATAATGTGCTCTGCAGGTTTGAGCTGGATCTGTCCGGTTTGTGGTTCTACAAACTATTAATACTGGGTTGATTATGAAGGACTGATTTTTTTACTGACTGTAAATTGGAAAAAAATTTGCAGTCAGTAAACTGTTCCTGGGAATCTTGACTTTCTTGTTCAGACAATGGGATTGAGAGTAAAGCAGCTGTAATTCAGACATAAAGATCCAAATCTTTACTCCGATGTATGAGTTGGTACTGTCAGAGCCTTGATGGGACATGTTGCTTTCAGTAAAGACATTTCTGTTAGTTAAAAGTCAGCTTTCCCCGCCTCACAGCAACAAGTTCAGATCATTCTTTTACAGTTATCAGGTGTGTTTCCATCAGAGCTGGAGTCGATGAACAGCAACAACTACAGAACAATCATTTCATACGGGACTGAAAGCAGAGGAATAAAGTTCTGATTGCACTCAAGAGCATAAGGAGTCTAAATTTAGGGTTTAAATAATTTGAAACTTGATTGTTTGCTCTTTGGAAATGGGCCAAATCATACAGCTGCAGCAGAATAGAGAGCAGGTCCATTCTGTCTCCTGAATATTTTTCCCTCTAAATCCTTCTTTTGGACGGGAAGCAGCAACAAGCAGAAAAAAATTCCCCAAAAGAACCGAACTGAATATCAAAAGGAAAAATATAATCTTGTTTCTCTCAGTCTGAAAATAAAACCTTTCATGTTTTATGTTTGTGACGAGGATTAATGTGTTAAATATCAGAATGGTGAGAATTTTGTTACATTTTTCAAATTCAAAAGTTTTCACATATTTCCTCAGTATTGGATAAAATTATTGTCTAAACATTTTCATGTGGATGAAACATTTGGCTTGTTTTCGTCAAGCTGTTGAAAACAGTTTGCTGGAATTTCGACCCGTTCCTCCTGACAGAACCACTGTGACTGGGCCAAGATTCTAGTTCTCCTTGTTCACCCACACTTTTTTAATTGACAAATGTTCAATAAAATTATGATCATAGCTAAAATAAAAAAAAAAAAACAATAAAGCATTAAGAAACTTTGTAAATAATTTGGTGTTATGCTGAAGGACATTATTCATTTAGAAGACAAATTTGTCCCTAAGCTGATATCTTCAGATGTTGCTTTAATAAATCCACAGAATGTCATTTCCTCATGATGTCATCTATTTTATGAACTATAGCAAAACATGTCAGCAACATGATGCTGCCACCACCTTAACGTCCCAGTTGGGTTAATGCTCTCAACTTTTTCAGCTTCACTTTTTTCCTTCAAATGTAATGATGCTCATTGTGTCCCAGCACTTCAACTTTCGTCTCATTTTTCGTATGAGACAAAAGTTGCTTCTTTTTTCTGAGCGCTCTAGACTCTGACAGTGTGTTTAAGATGTAGCTGTGAAATGCTACCAGTGTTTCTCTTCTAGCTCAGTTGTTATAGTTGTGACATCATAATCTCTGTATTCCCAATATGTTTCAATTCATAGTAATTTTAGTGGACGCAAACTTCTTACATTTAGGAAAGAGAAAGAATTTTTCTAACTGACCTGAAGCAGAAAAAGTTTAGCCTGATTTAATGTCAAGAGAAGCAGAGAAGCAGATTTTGTCTGGTTTTAACTGTGAAATTACCCCCCCACCTCTCCACTTGGTTCAACAATTGTATAATTTTTTACAGAATTGTCTGTAATTTCCAATGAATCTGAAAAGTTTGACAACCCAGACATGTTTTTCCTCTGCTCCATTTAGAGCCTGAAATCAATCAGTAAGGCCTTCCATTGGCTGCCCATCCTGGCACTTTTTAAAACTCAGAGCTCTGTGCACTTTATCAGACTGACCTACATTAAGCTGTGGCCTGTGAAAGCAGCGTTTCTGCAGATAGAGCAGGGAGGGTTTCAATGCTTTAGGCCAGAGCAGAGTGGTGCTGCTCAGTTGGGTTGTCATTGACAGACTGCTGATGATAGAAAACACACCCTCCTTCACTTCTAGAGTTTTACTATCAACACATTTACACATAAATTGGACTCCAATATATTCACTAGGATAACAATGATATCTTTGTTATCATTACACAAGGATAAAGCAAAACTGGAAATGTTTTGCTTGTAGCTCCACTGACTGGAATTCTCACATGGCTTCATTTCTCAATTTATTTTAGTTTTATTTATATAACACAGATTCAAGGCACTTTACAGAAATATTATTTCAATTCAATGAGATACACATTGATCCAGCTTATTAAACTAATGGAACATTAGGGTCAAATAAAGAAAATTAAAAGAATAAAATTTGTGTGAATAAAATCAAAAAATGTAAAGAATAATGTCACAATATTACAAAAATAAAGTCAAAATAATATGAGGATAAAGTTGCAATGTTACAAATTTATTCTCATAATATGAGCATTTTTTTATACTACAACTTTATTTTTGTAAAAAATAACTTTATTCTCATAATACTATGACTTTTCTTAAAATATTAAGACTTTAGTCTTTAATCTCACAATATCATAACTTCATTCTCGTAATTTTATGACTTTGTTCTCTTAATCTTTTCTTTTATTCACTATTTTTTTTTAGTCTGGCCCTAAACTCCAATAGTCTAGTAATGAAGCAGTGAGCTCAAGTATTTATATTAATATATTATATAATGTCTTTTAGAGGCTGAATTTGTTGAGACCTCCCCTCCTGGGAAGATCTGCAGATGTATTAAACCTTTTTTATTTTTTCCCTACTGAATGATGGATTTCATAATATTTGGAAATGTCCTTTTATGTATTTATTGGACTTGCTGGGTAAGGCTTGCGGTTCTAGTTTCATTTCTTTTGAATGACCTTTAACCCTTCCTGGGTGAAAAGCATCAACACTTTTTCTTCTCTAAATGGATTGCTAATGTCTGTCCACTTTGGCATTGAATAAAAACCTACTAGTAGCAGAAATCCAAAACTCCTGCTTCAGTGGAGGTGTTAACACTTTTTGTTAATCAGTTCTCCTTAAGGACATAAGAAAGCACATTGTTTTCTACTTTTATTCTAATAATTTCACAATTTAATATGTTAAGTGTATGTGTGTATTAATATGTTATTAATAAGCTCTGATATTTACACAGCTTGAGGGCGTTCTTTATTTTTTACTATGACTCTAAATGTTAACAAAACAACTGAAACAACCAGGAAATAAAAAAGAACATTTGCATTATGTAATTATCTATGCAGTGCAAACAATTACTAGTAGCATCTTATTGTCTCTGCGGGAAGTGTTCCTGAATAAAATACAGGTCAAATTAATTTAAGTTTATTTTTATAGCACATCCACGCAACAGAAACATGCCACAGTCTGTGTGACATTTTGGATTTTATTAATGCATTTAGCATGAAATTTAATGGTCCCCCCGTCCCCACGCTTTTTAAAACTACAAGGCCAAATCTTTGTTTCATTTACATTTTTAAAATTTTATTTCTTGGAAACAGGCAATTACCACTGCAGTTTGATTTTTATTTATTTCAGTGTGTATTATTTTTGAAACATACACTTTGTATATTTATTTTTATTGGAGAAGGAAAAGAGAAATTTTTCACCAAAACCTGAATGTGTTGGATGCTTAAATCCAACACATTGTAAGTTTGTAATGCAAAGTTAGGAATGAGTAAAGTCATTCAATAAAAATAAAAAAATAAAGGAAAGTTGGTACATACTGCAATATTAATCTGTTTCCAAAAGAGCAGTGAAACTCAACATGATGGGGCTCCAGTGGCCTTTGGTAAAACCTGACATCATATAACAGAGTGATGCTAATGAGAAGCAAAACTCAAAGAATCTTTAATTGAATCAATGATGTCAGGGGGGAGGAATTTCTAAAGTCTATGATGAAAAGCTCTATAATTTTGCTTTCTGATAAGCAATGCCCTCTGTTTTTTTTCTTGTAAAAATCGGTCTATCTTGAGAGCTATTTTATTACACTACATTAACCGAGAACTCACTAAGTGTCCCTGTCAGGTGAAACTGAAAACTGAAAATGAAAATTGCCTGTCAGTGGTCTGGTTAAAAGGGTGTACAGTGATTTCTTTATGTGATTCACCCTGAGTGGTATTTTTAAATGTGTGCCATTAGTGTTTTCTTCCATGTGAGTATTGACAGCTCTGCTCTGGTTTAATATCTGTGGTGGCGCTCTGATAAAAGCAGCAGGACTGAAATGTCAACTGCAGCCACAGGCAGTTTACCTCCATGGAATGTTTCTTTCATTTTCTTCACATTTTAAATCCTTTAATTTGGTAAATCTCAGCTGCACACGTCTCAATCAGCCAATAGTTTATAGGATGATGAACTGACCAGCTAAACAACTGGGAGTTGATTCTAGAAGAAATGTTCAAGGAACATTTAAGAACTTTTTCTCAAAAATTGAGTTTCCATTATGCAAGTTTATTTATTTTATGTGAAATTATTCAGTGAACAGAAAGACAGATTATGTAACCATCTCGTTTAATCTAGACTCATCCCATGAAATTCAGTCATTAAATACCAAAATGTGAACCTGTTACATGTGCAAAATTCAAATGAACCATCTGCAGAATGACAAAAACACAATTTCTTAAGTGTTTTTTCAGCTAATTGTCTGTGAATTTAACAAATAAAAGTTTAAAAGGCATTCTATAATTTCTAAAACCACTCATTAAGACATTTAGGTGAATGCGTACATTGAACACCAAAAAAGAACAGTTCAGAATGACCATGCTGTTCATGTTTAACATGTGAACATGTCTATAGAGTGTGTGTTGTTTATTTGATTCCTGTTACTTATTTGAAATTATTTTCCTTGTAAAGTCTCAGGCAGCAGACAGTTATGTGAGTCTATTTTGGGGACAGGGTGCTTTGAAATGAATCTTTGACTAATCTTCTCACCTCCTGAGGAGTGCCTGTGAGCATGCTTCTCTCTTTGGCTGCTTTGAGGTGAGGGATGTGAGGGAAGAGGAAAAGAGAGCAGAGAAATGAGAATCTGGGGGCTGAAAAGGGTCTGAAGGGGAGAGCAGCATCAGGGCCGTCCTGCAGGGTGTAGGAGGCTGTCGTCGGCCTTTAATCCCGACCCCCCCTCCTCCTCCTCCTCCTCTTCCCATCATTCCCTCCATCTCACCATGACAAACTGAATCTGTGGTGTATCAAAGAGCCACAGGCTACATATCCTCCTTCTTCCCTGCACTCTTACCAAGTGGTTTTCATTCCATTTGTCATTTACACTTCCTCAGTCTTGGTTAGCTCACAGCTACCCGTGGCTGTTGCCAGTCTTGGCAGGATGCTGCAGCCAGGAACCCCAGTGGCACAATTTAGAAAGCCACTTAATGGGTTTAGTGGTATTTGCTAATTTATCAACAAGTTTTTGGAAGTCAGAGGCTGCTCTGTCTGGCCAGTCAGTCTGGATGGGATGCCTTCTGGGCAACCTTTTCTGGTGCAGTGGGTACAATCAAATTTGCATACTTCTCTACTTGGCTGTTGATACTTGGAACAGCAGAGCAGCATGTGTACTACAACTTTTCATTGTATTCCAGTTCATCACAGATCCACAAAGGTGTTTTTGAGGTTTACACAGAGTGGTGTATATTTTACCCCATGCAGGTTGCAGCTGGCCTGTACTTGAATAGCCCTTTCTCAAGTCCAGAGGATTACAAAATGCTTTACACTACATTTAGACAGTCACCCATTCAGCACTCTGCTTTCCTGGAGCAGACTGACCAAAGTGAGCCACCGAAACCTCTGACCACCAGCAGCACCCACACTGCAAAAACACAAAATCTCACCAACTAGTTTTGGTCTACCATCTAGTGCAAATATCTTAGCACACTTGAATCAAGACAAAACCAACTTACATTTAACTTTTTAACAAGATATAGGAGCTTATTTTAAGTTACTATTTCCTTAATAATGTTGAAAAAATACATGTTCTACTGGCAGATTATTTCATTTATAACAAGATATTTTTCTATTTTTGTAAGTGAAATTATCTGCTTGTTGATATTTTTCAATCAACAGCTAATAAAAAGAAAGCTCAATTAATAGTATTGAACGTTCGTGCTGTATTGACTCCAAACCAGTAGAGAAGTCTGTTTGGATGTGTAGTCGGAGTCAGAGTGGTGGAGTGATGATGTTTCAGCTGCATTTCCATTGACAATATAATTACATTAATATAAAATTTTGAAAATAAATTTGCTTAATGGAAACACACTTATTCCAAAAAGTGTTTTACTGTTAGAATGAAGTAAATTTTTTGGCCATATCTAAATTGGTTTATTTTGCAAAACTGCAATAGAAACACATTTTTCACATCACAAGAGTTTCATGAGCAATATGCAGATGCTACAACTGGTGCAAAGAAGACGACAGAAAGTAGTTGAAGGATCACAGTGTGTCATGTGTTTTTAGTGACCTATCACATGAACAAATTTATGTGATTTTTAAGTAGAATTGTTATTACTTTTATTTCGTATTTAATGGAAACGCCACAATTTCGAAATTTTGTTTTTCAATAGAAACACAGCAAAGGACAGAATTCTCTCTTAACATCATAATTTTTAGGATTTATAACTTTCAGCCATTGTTTGTCTAACTTTTGCTGGTGCAAAATTATGACACATCTTACATAAGTTACATAAAATCCGACATAAATCGTTTCCCATTTAGTCACACGTCGAAGTAGCACAATTTGGATTTTGGGGGGTTGAAAAGATTAATATTGGGTCATTCAGACTGCCATGAAAAAGTCAGAAATAAGTTGCATTTGAGCAAAAAAAGGGGATTTGAGTCACATTTACCTGTTTTGTGAAAGTCCCCTTAACAAAGGACGCAACTGAGACAAACAAAGAGAGGAGCAACATGACGTAGGTTACAGGATCTCATGATGCCCCCATCTGTCTAAGGAAGAGAAACAAATTCACTGACATGTATCAGTCTGGAAAAGATTGTTTGAATTGAAAAAGACTGTGTTTTTTTATCCAGACCTGCTTTATTTCATAAAAACGTTTTTGAAAAATTTGTCAATGTTCATAAAATTTATATAAAGGGGTTAAGATTTATTTTTAATTAAAGATTTTTCTTTGATGTTTATGTGTTGAAGTTAGAATCAAATTCTTTTTTTTTTTGTTTCTTACTTTAGATTGTCTGTTGTGTTTGTGTCTTTAATCTGATCACAGACTCCAAAGCGGGTAAATCTCTCAGAGTCCACATTGTTCTGTCTAGTGAAATTATAAATATATGTGAAACCAAAGCAACCTGCTGTCCTGTTGAAAGGTGTTTAATGATGACTACAAGTAGCTGAAAAGTGAGAATAGATATTCTGCATGTGAAGAATCTTTCTCAGTGTACAAAGAGCGACTTCAAAATCTTTGGAAATGACCTCATAAGCCCTCGCAGCTCAATGGGCAGACACAATGGTTCTCTGAGACTGTTACTGATGTCTTTCCTTCCATGGATTGTGAGAACACACCGCAAAGCTCCAAGTCCTCACATCCACTTGATTAGTAGCATCTGCTAAAAGACACAGTAACAGCAAAAGTTTAAATAAGTTTCCGTATTATTAGATTAGAGGTCATGAACACCTTTTTCTCATGAATGAACACAAATAGCAAGTCATTGTTGCAGGCACCACAAACACTTATGAGTGCTGAAATAAATAAAAGCTATATGTTTTTCTCCATTTTCATTGCTGCAGGTTTTCTTAGCACGGGTGACCAGGCAGCCAAGGGGAACTATGGTCTTCTGGATCAGATTCAGGCTCTCAGGTGGATCAAAGAAAACATCCATGCCTTCAAAGGAGACCCAAAAAGAGTGACCATTTTCGGCTCAGGGGCTGGAGCGTCGTGCGTCAGCCTGCTCTGCCTTTCGCATTACTCAGAAGGTATGAGCTCCTCCACTGAGTCATGAACAGAAGTTGAATTTCCATCTCAAAGCACAGCAACATTTACTTCTAAAACCAGAGCTGACTTTTTGAATCTGCATTTACTTCTGCTCTTACAATTTATTTAAAGTTGTTGAGCAGAAATATCCATGAAAAACAGAAAAGTTTTGCTTGGCAGTGTGGACTTCTATTTGCCTCAGGGCATCAAAGCCTGAGACTTTTTCAAATGATTTTATGCTGCAGACTTTAGAAAATTGCAACATTTGGTTAACCCTGGAATGAAAACAGCTTCATCACATAAACAAAGACGAAAGCCACAAAAAACAACCAAGCATTTGTGGCAGCTACTTAGTCAATAGGAGAATTATATTGTATTAACATGATAATATTATTACAATGCCAGAGGCCACTTTTATGGATGCAAATCAGAAAGAGATTTTAAGCTATTCTTGCATAAACTAACCTAACAACACATTTCATCAGCTCTTCATCTAAACAAAATAAAACCAAAAGATTATTTCATTTTTTAAATTATTTTTTTATTTGTCTTCTCTCCTATAAGAGTAAATGACACAAACTGTAAACTCACACAATTGATATAACTAGCAAAAATATTGTCTTGGGATACAAAAACCAGCTGCATTTAAAATATGTATTATTAATAATAATAATAATAATAATAATAATAATAATAATAATAATAATAATAATAATAATAATAATAATAATAATAATAATCAAAGTGAAAATTAAAGGTAAAATTTGGTCCATGATGATTTGAGATTTGTTGGGAATTAATATTCTGCATTGTGAAAACGCTCTTGTTGCTTTTCAGTAGGTGGCACTGTATGGAGTGACACTACTGCTCAAAAAGGTAAAATTTGAGCAGGCATATTTACAATGCCTGAGAACTCCTCTAAAAACACTTAGAACTGTTTATTTTAACAATTCAGACACCAAATATACTTTATTGTCTTCATAAGCACAGTGTAAAGAGCCTTAGCACTGCAGCAGAGAATCATATCTACCATTTTCATTGTACCTGCTCTTGAGGGTACAGCTAATAAGTGAAAGGAAAATGAATGGCTCTCCTGGATTGGCCACTTTGCAAAGAACAGCTAATAGCTTGTCAAGTAGAATTGTGCCTTGGTATTTTCTTTCAAATCTAGAAATACACTATTTAGAAAAAATCTATAAAATGGTGGATTTTTAGTTTATAATATGGAAATAGGTTCTACAGAAAAATCTGCAAGTCAATGAATCTGACATATTCCTTCTCTTATTATTGTGGCATTAAACATATAATTTTTTTGTAATTCTAACTGACCTAAACAGGAGAAGTTTGGTCTGATTTAACAAGGGGCGTTGAGAAAAAAAACTAAAAATGTACTTGGTATTTTTTGGTGTATGTCAATTTTTTGTTTCAACTGCACATGTATCAGTTTTGTCAGCAGTATACCAATATAGGACTCTATACATGAAAACTTTGCATCGTGAAGAATGGAAGAATAAGAATAACAATGTCTTACAATAACCTCTTATTATTTTTGATATAAGCAAATGATGCTGGTAAAAACATTAAGTTTAGTTTCGTTCAGTGTCAGACATTGGGAGAAAAACCTTTGAATTTTTGGTACAGTAGGTTTAAGTATAATGTTTCAGCTGTATATTAATGTTTTATTCATGAATATTTCTTCTGTTTTGACTTTCAAACCTCGTTTTACTTAAAAAAAAATATCTCCACCTAAATGTTGACAACACAGGCTTTGGGGAAATAAACTCCCTCTTGTACAAGTTTAAAAATTGAAATAACAGGTAAAAGTGTCTTGGCCTCATTTACAAGGTAATCCCAAAGAGCAAGAGCTTGTTAAAGAAGATCAAAGAAAACAATATATCTTGTTGCTGCAGTGTGCAGATCAGTTTCATTTTTCTGTGTTGTGTAGTTGCTGCAGCAGGAATGGCTTACTTTACATTTAGATAAAAGTCTGGATGTTTCTCAAGGGGCAGCACTCAGGGCTGTGGTCATAAACAAACGCCCCATGCCTTGCCAAGAATCCTTTATTTTCTGTACAATACATCACTGAGAAATGTAATGTGGCTTGTTGCATTCGCCGTGCTGTAAATCTGCCATGAGAAAAGCAGCATCATCAGCCTTGTGGATCAACATGCCAGGCTCATAAAACCTCACCGTCACTCTGTGCGCCGTTTCAAACTGAACATCTGAGTCGAGGTTGAGCCGAAGCTTGCCATCAGCTTGAGAGCGGCGGCAGTAAAAGCTCGCATGGAGCTAAACAGGCCTTCTGGGAAATGTCGGCTCTGAGCTCAAAACATATTTTCCACATTGGCCTGGTTGAGTCACTACTCTGCGTTTGCATAAGTATAAATAGAACTGTCTAAAACAAAAATTTTGAGGAAAATGTATTGTGACCTATTTGCTGATTGGAAGCTGGAAAAGCTGTGCAGGAGAAACCTGTTGTAATATTCACACAAGTATTTAAAGACTTGAATGATGTCAGCTAAACTTAACCCTAACCCTACACTTTGACAAAGCCACTTCAAAACACTCATTTTGTTCTTTTGAGGTTTTCAAATGTAGGCAATAAATATTGTCCATGTAAAAATAATCCAAGAAATTTTTTTTTTATAAATTTCACATTTTAATTTGGCTGAATTAAAAAAGAAATACTGCAAAACACAGTAGACCAAAGTTCCTCTACATTGATGTTAAAGAGTTATTACCAGTTATATGTAGATGGAGGTTATTGTGATCTAGGTTGATCCTCCCAGTTAGGGGTCAATTACTTTCTCACATATGGCCAGGTTGAGAAGAAGCAAAAACAGAATTTAGAAGGGAGCAAACACTTTATCACCACGCTGTGAATACCAGTTAAATCGGAATTTCTAATTTTTCTTAATGTTTCATTTTTACACATTCTCATCTTTTTGGATAATGTGTGTAGCCAATAAAAGAGAAGTGGCGTTCTTTGAAGTGTTTCACTAATACCAGTGTGTTTCTCAGATCTGTTCCAGAAAGCCATCATCCAGAGTGGGACAGCGCTGTCCAGCTGGGCCGTCAATTACCAGCCTGCAAAGTACACCCGATCCCTCGCTGAGAAGGTGGGCTGCAACATGCTGGATACCATCGACCTGGTGGAATGCCTGCAAAAGAAAAACTACAAGGAGCTGATTGAGCAGTACGTAACGCCTGCGAAGTATCACATTGCTTTTGGGCCTGTCATTGACGGCGACGTAATCCCAGACGACCCACAGATTCTCATGGAACAAGGGGAGTTTCTGAACTACGACATCATGCTGGGCGTCAACCAGGGCGAGGGGTTCAAATTTGTTGACGGCATTGTGGACAGTGAGGACGGAGTGTCTGCCAACGACTTTGACTTTGCAGTGTCAGACTTTGTGGATCATCTCTATGGATACCCAGAGGGAAAGGACACTCTGCGGGAAACCATCAAATTCATGTACACCGACTGGGCAGACAAGGAAAATCCAGAAACCCGTCGCAAGACCCTTGTGGCGCTCTTCACTGACCACCAGTGGGTGGCGCCAGCTGTGGCCACAGCTGACCTTCATGCCCAGTACGGCTCCCCCACCTACTTTTATGCTTTTTACCACCACTGTCAAAGTGACATGAAGCCCAGCTGGGCTGATTCAGCCCATGGTGATGAGGTACCATATGTGTTTGGGATCCCTATGATCGGCCCCACAGATCTTTTTAACTGCAATTTCTCAAAGAACGATGTGATGCTCAGTGCAGTCGTCATGACCTACTGGACTAATTTTGCTAAAACAGGGTAAGGTTCAAGTTTTTCCAAAACATTTTCTTTCTTATCTTTGTCTTTTCTCACTGTGATTTACGATAGAAGGCTATTAAACAGTCTTATTTCACTTCAATTCATGTTAGTTATTTGTAAATGACACCTAGAGATCTCGTGCCCTACATAATATTCACCTTGTTGTTCTCACATATATTTGCTAGAGTGACATATGGAGTAATTGTTGAAAAAGTTGTCTTGAACTTATGATTTATTATGGTTTTGGTAATAACAGCATCGAAATGTCTCCTATAACAAGAAACTACAGCAGATTTTGAGTAATTTTTCCACATGAACTTGTTCTGGAGGCCACTTCAGGTTTTCACAAGTATTTTAATTGATTCAGAGCATCATTTTATTGTAAAGGCTGTACTTTCTTCCAACACACAAAGTGTGTTGTATAAATGTCTTGCTAAAATATCCACTTGTATTTCATCTGCAGATTCTTATCAAGCATGTTCAAGTACATTTTTCAATTCATTCTTCATTCAGTAACATGGTCAGCAACTACAAAAAGGCACTTACCATGATGAATAAATAAATGACTTGTGAAATATTTTTTTACATAAGCTCATGCAAATATAAATATAAATGAAAAATACAAACAAATAAATAGATGAAAATGAATAAATACATACATTGTTCAGTTAATATTTTTTTAAAAATGCATGTTTAAGTGCAAAAATCAGGAATTACAATAATTTAGTTTCATTGGTCAAAATGCTCTCTGAGAAACTGCAAAACAACTAACAGCTTCATCCTAGCCTCTACTGGCCTCATTTAAAATGCTAAACACAATGACAGGATAATTAGAAAAAGACTGAACAAGCAAAGCTTTTTAAAAACAGCTTAAAGAGGAAAGTGTCTTCTTGCTAGAAAAAACATGGCAGTATAACATAGGTTCACAAAGCTACATCTAGAAAAAAGATAAAACTTGTGGAACTTGTGAACAGATGAAACCAAAGTAGAGATGCTTGACCTCATAAGTTCACACCAACCAGCCGGCACAGTGGTGAAGTCCTCAGGATGATTTGAATCCACAGGATCTGGATTTGATTAGAGTCGATGAGTGGACCAAGAAGTCCTCTGTGTGCTACAAAATTATAGACAAATTGCAACTTGACGTGATGCATGAAAGACTTGCCAACGATGACTACCATTGGTTTTAGCTGTCAAGTTGTCAACATAACATGGTAAATCTTAAATGCATGCTTGATATGTGAAAAAAAAGGGACACTTTGCTATTAACAGTCAACACTACCACAACAATAATAAAGTCCAAGAGTATCACCAGATCAGGGAAACGTTTTAATTAAAACTAGGTGAGCTATGCTAGCTTGACTTTGACAATCTTAACACCTAAATCTGTAACGACTGAATGTTCTGTTCTTTGTGTGAGAAATGTTTGCTTGATTTTTGGTGTTGAATCCCAATACACTACTGGAGCTGTTGTCAGTCAGTCACTACGGCAACGGCTCTGTGTGAAGCATAGCTGACATAGAGAGCAAGAAAAAGAATACTTGAGGTTTTGAGCTGTTCTGCATTTTTTCTGTTGTATTTTTCCATGTGCAGTGAACTAAATTAATAATACCTACATCTCCAGGTTTCATTTTGTTAGCTGAACTTTTCTTCCGTGGCAGAAAAATGGATAACAAGTAAAATAATAGTCTTTTTTCCCTCCAGCATCGTACGCATGGGCAAAATCTCTGGATGTAAACATTAACATGCAATGTGCCGAGAGTAGGCTGTGAGGAAATATATCTCTCTTGATCTGTAAAAGGAATGTAATATGATAGAGCGATACAGAAAGCAATTACTATAAGTTGCTAAAGATGGCTCTACAAGCTGTTGAATCATTAAGTGAACTATTTTTTTTTCTCAAGCATGGTTTGGGGTTAGATTTAAATCATTGTAAAAGCTGATTTTATTTTTTCTTTACTGGTTCACAAATGTTCTTGTGCAACTTGTACAAGGTTACACGCAAACTTAAAGTTTTCTGTGTCTGACTTTTTCCAACACACTATATGCACATAAGACATTCTGAAGTCTTTCTTACAACAAGATAATCAGCATTTCTCAGTGCACTCTCATAATCAAAGATATGTGTATAAAGCTCTAGACGCCTCTTGATGAATCAAATTACCAGCTAAATGTTTCTTACAATAATATTTAATATTAATGCTCCAAACCTGGATTCAGGGACAGGGTATCAACAAATATTGTTGCTATGATTAGCTATTTAACGATTAGTCGGTGAGTCACAGAGATCAAGTGGGGGTTAATAAAACACATTAAATCCTACCCTGGTGCTGCTGCAGTGCTGGATTTGATGAAAGGATTTGCTTGCTATTTATATTTGGATCACGTTTCTTTGCTTCACACACGCCTTGAGATTAGGCATCAGGTTGTTTGCGGCCCAGTCACACTGAAAATTCACTTTAAGGCGAATAAATAAAGTCTTGATCAGCATGATAGTCTGCAGCATTTCACCGCTTGCTGTTTGGCTCCAATTCAATTGATGCCTGATCAGCGGGGGGATTGGTCTCCTCACACACATTTTGGGTAGGCCCTTTTCTCTTGCTGCTTTTTTTATGCACTTTCAAGACGGCATTTACTGAAAGCAAATTTATCACTTGGAGAGTTGCTGTTTCTCAGCAAGTCTCCCCACCTCGCTGCAAAGTCTCCAGTTGTGATCACGCCAGATTGCATTTCGCTACAGAAAACTGTCAGTTCTGCTTTGATAGAAAATGGTAGACGTAATTAGAAATATAGAAGAACTGGAGGTGATAAATATTTGATCTTCTATTGCATATCGTTACCTTCCTAAAATAATACCTCAAGTCATTTGTTTTTTTGCCTCAATCATTTTTTGGCCAAAAAAATGACTTAGGAAGGTAATGATATATGTAAGTGTGTTCACTTTGGGAAAAAAAAAAATACAGTTTCCATTTTTCTTGATTGCTTGATTTTGATAGAAAAAATAACTTTAAAAAATTCCAGAAAAAGCCCTTCGTATACAAAGTTAAACCAGACATCTTGTCTTGTTAGATTAATACTCTGTCTGACAATAAATTAAACTAATCTGTTCATGTTTCAGATCAGTCAGGTCTGACAATTTATTTTTGCTGGAAGCCAGAATGATGAAACACAATATGTTTCTTTGAAATCAGAAGTAAATATTCAACAAATTTACTGTTCCTGATGAGTTAGTTAACAAACTCTGGATCACATTAACAGCTGAAACTGTAGATATAAGTTAAGGCAACATTTAAAACACTTTGGCTTCTTGTACAAAATCAAAAGGAAATCTATCCAAATATGTGAAAGAGAATTGTGGATTTTTATGACATCAGAAGTTTCCTCCTTCCTCTGTTCAAACTATTTTATGAACAGCATAGTAATGTCCACCATTCATCCTGTCTAAGAGGATTGTGGGTCCAAAATCTGAACCCAGTAACACTGGTTCTGTTCAGAGGAATTGGTGAAAATTACACCAAACCAAATCATTTGACTCAAGTTGTGAAGTTTAAAGGTTTGACCAAATACTAAGAAATTAGAAAAAAAAATTCTGAGTTTAAAATTGAAAATGTATCTTATTCTACTGTTCTTCAGATAAAAGTACATTTTGTAATTCATAGAAAATTAGTCTGATTAATACCAAATGAAGCAAAAGAAAACCTTTTAGATTTTTTACAGTGTAGGTAGAGACTTTTTTTCTACTGTAAATCTTCACTTGATTTGTATCCCATTGAGTGAAGGTGACACTTAATCCCTTTATGTTCTAACTTGGATTCTGGCACTTTATCTTAGTCTCCATATGGCACCAACACTTCAATCAATCAGAAATGTTTGAGTCCAGCATGTTGTGTGTGTGAAACACACCGTTTATCAATTTTTTATATCCACTTTGTCCTTGGAGTGGCACACATACACTGGCTTTAGTGATGGTTGGGAGACCTACTGACAGGTCACCAGTTCATCTCCGGGGCAACACAGAACCCAACAAGACATACAACTGAGCATACATGCGCATTTTGACTGTCTACTTAACCATGCATATTTTGAACTGTGTGAAGAAGACCCTTTACCCAGAGAGAACCGACACATACATCAGCAGGACCTACTCAACCCAGAAGTCTTTAGCAAAGATTTGAACCCAGAAATCTTTAACTGCAATTGATTTTCATTTTAACCTGAAAAGGTAAAACCAAAGAGCTATTAAGGGGAAGAAACATAAAAGATAAAATTACCATTAATCACCATCTTTCTGGAGTCCACCTTATGAGGCGATGCTGATGATAAAAAGGTGAGGGACCAGCATACAACTACAGATGAGCTTTTTAAATGATCTGAATCCAAATGGGACTTTCATTAGAAAGACACATTATCCCATAACAGGCAGACCCCTTGAAGCTGCACACACAGCCATGTTTTCAGATTTCTTTGGAACAACTACATAACTTAAAGGAGGCTTTGGAGAAAGTGCAGTGGTCAGATAAAAAACTCAGACATTTGGTAGAAGAGAACTTCTTGAACACTACCCTGCAAAGGTTTACATCGACTCCACCAAACTTGGAAACAACTTGTTAGGAAACTATCGTAAACTCTTGGAGTAGAACATTCCTCCTAGGAAAGTAAACATAGACCGTGTTCCCATTTCCAGGAGGATCCCAGGAGGCATCCTGGTCAGATGACTTACAAATACATTTCAGTCGCAAGTTACATTTTATTGATTGGAAAAATGTCTCCTTGCAGTGTAACAATGCAAATATTGTCCATAGACATCTAAAAGCAACCAATGGGAGGTAACAGCGAATTCCTTCTAGCTTCTCCAAGTTCATTAAAGCATCTGTGGCATCACACTGTCTTTCCATCCATCCATTTTCTTCCACTTCATCTGGGGTCGGGTCGAAGGGGTAGCAGCTTAAAAAGGGAGGCTCAGACTTCCCTCTCCCCAGCCACTTCTTCCAGCTCCTCCGGGGGAACCTCAAGACGTTCCCAGGCCAGCCGGGAGACACAGTCCCTCCAGCGTGTCCTGGGTCTTCCCCGGGCCTCCTCCCGATGGGACGTGCCCAGAACACCTCACCAGGGAGGCATCCTGACAAGATGCCCGAGCCACCTCAACTGGCTCCTCTCGACGTGAAGGAGCAGCGACTCTACTCTGAGTCCCTCCCAGATGACTGAGCTTCTCAGCCTATCTCTAAGGGAGAGCCCAGGCACCCCACGGAGAAAACCCATTTTGGCCACTTGTATCCGCGATCTCATTCTTTCGGTCATGGCCCAAAGCTCATGACCATAGATGAGGGCAGGAATGTAGATCGACCGGTAAATCGAGAGCTTTGCTTTTTGACTCAGCTCTTTATTAACCACGACAAACCGGTACAGCGCCGGCTTCATGGCAGACGTTGCGCCCATCCGCCTGTCGATCTCCCGCTCCTTTCTTCCCTCATTCGTGAACAAGATCCTGAGATACTTGAACTCCTCCACTTGGGGCAGGACACTCCACTCCCCCCGGCACCCAAAGAAGGCACTCTACCCTCACACTTGTGATGTTTATTTCACTTTTAATTTACTAGCCAGAAGAAATGGAGGGAGTGTTTGGTAAAATTAGTCATGGGGGAGAGAAAAGAAATCTCAATCATTACAAAAATCTGGATGTAAATAATTGAGTGATTGGCGGTTCTATAGGCGAGGAAGGTTTAAAGTGTTCTGTTAAATTTATCTCTAATGCATTCAATGGGAGGGGTGATGTCTGTTCTAACATATGTTTGTACAGCAATGACAGGCCTTGGGGGAACTCTTACCACATGCCAGCAATCGTTTTTGTGTGGCTCCATATGCAGCTACCAGCTGGAGGGCGAACCTTACTGGATGACTGTTTTGACCCTTCCTAAGGAGGCAGTTTAATCAGGCAGAGGAGCTGCTTTTATCATCTACCAGTGGTACTGTTGAAACCAAATAATTGCATACTTAAGTTTTATTGTTTGTTTGTTTTTTTTCTCGGAGGTTTTTGTTGGCTCTAGTGGCCTGTATTTTTTGAAAGTAAACAAACAGGAGAGAGGGGAAGACATGCTGCAAATGTCACCAGGGCCGGGAGTCGAACCCGCAACGGCCGCATCGAGGACTAAGGCCTCCATACGTGGGTTGTGCTAAACCCCTACGCCACCATAGCATGCCCAACATACTTAATCTAAGTATGAGAATAATAATAATATTTTTTTAAAAATGTTTGTATATAATCAAATTAACCATGACTTGGGTCAAATATTTTAGGTAAAACATAAATTTTGTGTTTCCATTGTACATACTAACTGGCACACTCTCTAACGTGTAGGAGGATTTATCCAGCTAGAGCAAAGTGATACTTCTTCGTTCATGGTCACCAATCAAATTAGATTTTTCTTGTCTCTGGTAAAAAAATTTAAATGGCTGCCATTTAAATCCTGTGAAGAAGCTAATTTAGAAATATAAAAATAATAAGCCTGTAAATGATTTTTAGAAGTAGGAATGTTCAGGGCCTTAAACACAAAGAAAATAAACTCTTATGAAAGAGTGAAGAGTCTTATAAAGAGGCTCCAGTGGGCTGCATGATTGTAACCACTGACTGGAAATCTGCTCTAGTGTTTGCAGATATAAATTGACTTTCACTCCTTTAGTGTAAAAAATAAGGATACCATCTGGAATTTGCAATTACTTAGTTTCAGAAGTCTTTGCTCACCGTTGTTTCCCAAAAGGCCTCAATTACTTGGACACACTTTTCTTCAGTTCCTTGTTAGGACCCTCAATAAACTGACACCAACATCCTTGTGGGCTGCAGAGTTCAGCAGTCATGACTCTGCAGGAGATTTAGCATGGATTCCTGGGCAAAATTCCTCTGACTGAGTGAAAGGCACAGTAGTGTTCTGGTCCAGTTTATTATCCCAGAAAATACTCTGCTTCTGGCTCAGTGTGTTCTGAAAAACAGATCAATGTTTGCCAAGACAGAATCCATCTGAAATATGGGAAGCTTTCAGGGATGCTTGAGCCGAGCAGCTTTGTTCCTGGTTCCAATGAGGAAGTTGTGACTGCCAAAAGTAGTGAGGGAGGCATTAAAGACAGGAGACAGTTTTTTTTTTTCTTTTTTTTTGATAACCTTGTTTTATTGAATGGCACAAATATAAACAAATAGAAAAGGGAAACCAGCAAGTTAAAATTTTTGGTACAATTATTTATGTTCCACTAACTTTTTCGCGTTTTCAAATATTGTAACTCACAAATTTTGATTTTTTTGGTGAACATGAAGTAATATATGATTGTAAGGGAGAAAAACAAAAGTTCCAGTACCTACCCATGACCCAATCAATGTGTGTTATTGACAAGAAAGGATTAGTATGACCCTCTATCCAAATGCAGTCAGGGTGTGTTTTTTGGTTTTTGGCTTTAATCTACCAACCAGCTCGTCACACAGATTGTCATCCCTGCATGATTTCAACCACACCTGCTGTGTGTCCCCTTTCAGAAAACACAGTGAGGGAACATAAGTATTTGACACACTGTGGACGTATTTATTTTAATGTTTTCTTACAAATAATGAAGGTCTAGAATTTTCATTGTGGGTACACATCAACCCTGAGAGACATCACCTAAAAAATTACAGAATCACATTGCCCTATCAAAATAAAAAACAAAATACTGTATGATTTTAAATAATTAATTTGTATTTTATTGTGTAAAGTAATCATTTGATACAACAGGAAAGTGGAACTTTTCTATTGTATATTCACCTATTCACAGGTGAATATACTCATAGATAGGTAATGGATGTAGATCTGCATGAAGAAGTGATTCCTGACTAAGATGTTCAGATAAAAGAGGCCAATGTCCAATATGAGCAGAGTCGACGTCGACAGACAGCAATGCGCCTAAAATGATCTGATTCTCTTTCAAAAACAAATTTTGGTACAATAAAAATAAAAGCATTCGGATTCTAATAAAATACTGAAAATATATTTTATTTAAAAACAGAGTTATTACCTGATTAATCAGAGAAGTGAAAACATTAGCAAAACTGCTGCCAGTGGAATCTATGAGTACTTCCTTTAAACAATGGATTTCTGGCATTGACCCTTGTGTGAAGGTTTCTCTTCAATCACTCATGATGTTTTTTGTCATGACTTTTATTTTAATTTCATTTTATTTATGTCTTTTTATTTGGACCAAGATTATCTAAAGGACAATGGACAGGCCACCTGTCCTTTGGGTTTCCCATGTTTTGCCAAATGACTGCTGGCATCGACCTCAAACAGAGCAAAGCTGAGAGAACACAGGAGACTATAGTATTATGGCTTAGTGATGGAATACGTGTATAACCCTTAAATTAACTTACGAATAAATACCTTTTGCCATATGCATCACTAGAGCAGTGAGAGGGCAATCTTAGGGTTAGATTTATCATGGATTCAAAAAGCCATAATAAAACAAGTATTGCTAACATATAATAAGAAAACCTCATACCAAGAAAAAAAGAACTAAAAACATCCTATGATTTTTGTAATAAAATGTGCTGAAAATAAACCAGCAGGGCCCACTTATGAGTTGGGATCAGTAAGAGGGAATGACAAGACTCCATTCCTCAGTCTTACCCAGTGGCTGCTTTACATCAGTTCCAGCCACCATCAATCATTTGATTCATGCACAGAAAATAGATGCAGGGAATGCACATATCATAGAAGTATGTACATGTAAATCACCACATATTACAACCAACTTATAAAATCTTTCTTTTTATGTATGCATGCTCAACAACACCTGCCACTCACTGAACACAATCTAAGAAGAAAATGTTTCCAGTGTTGTCTAACTTTCTCTTCCTTCAGAACTAGCACAAAATACAGAACCTGCCTACCATAATTAATAATCATTAAATATGAAGGTCATGACATGTTTAAACCTGGAGTCGCTTGGAAATGCATTACTTTTGAAGAGATGTGGTAATAACTCAACTGGACATGACATACATTAGTCATCAGTGAAACAACAGATACTTCCTTTGGTTTGGTTTAGATTCTAAACACTGATACTTAACAAAAGTATTCACACCCAACCAGGAAAAGATCTAAGACATTGAGAACACCGGTCATTGAGTATTGATAGTCGATATCACTGATATACGCGTTTCGATCGTAGCTCTGGCTGTATTTTTAGGGTGGTTGTCCTGTTGGAAGGTGAACCTTCCCCCGAGTCTCAGGTATTCTGCAAGCAGCTTTTCTTCCTGGATAGTCCTGGATTTAACTCCATCCACCTTCCTGCAAACTCTTTCCAGTTTCTTAGTCCCTGCTGATGAAAGCATTCCAACAGCATGAGGCTGATGCAATCATGCTTCACACTGCGGTTGGTTTGTTCAGGGTGATGTAAGAAACCTTTAAAAATTCAATCCCTACACAATGATCCATTACCTTGTCAAAACACAACGAATTGTGTTGTCAGTACATGAAAAACTGCAACAGAGCAACTCTGTTGCCATGTGATTGATAAGAAAATACTTGACTCAATGGGTTTTGAATTAAAACTAACAATATTACTAAGAATATTATTTTTGTTTTTCTGTCTTTCAGAGATCCAAATCAGCCAGTTCCACAAGACACAAAATTCATCCACACAAAGCCTAACCGGTTTGAAGAAGTAGCCTGGACTAAGTACAACCCCAAAGACCAGCTCTATCTTCACATTGGCCTAAAGCCAAGAGTTCGGGATCACTACCGGGCTACCAAGGTCGCGTTCTGGTTGGAACTTGTTCCACATCTTCACAATATAAATGAGTTTTTCCAGTATGTGTCCACCACCACCAAGATACCGCCGCAGGACACCACTCCCTACCCTTACACCAAACGCTTTCCAGGGAAAAACAACTGGCCGTCCACCACACGCCACCCAGGAGTCCCTTCTGCCAATACCAAGCAAACCACAGACCAGCGCAAGAGCGGAGACCTGACTGAGGAATCAACAGTCATGATTGAGACCAAGAGAGACTACTCCACTGAGCTCAGTGTCACCATCGCTGTAGGGGCGTCGCTGCTTTTTCTAAACATCCTCGCTTTCGCAGCACTCTACTACAAGAAAGACAAGCGGCGTCATGAGTCCAACCGCCGAGTTCCAACCCCGCAGCGCAACTCTGCCCCGGCAAACACTTCTACTACAGCCAACGATGTGGCGCACATGCAGAGCGAGGAGCTGATGTCTTTACAGATGAAGCAGCAGCAGCTTGAGCACGAACATCACCATGAGTGTGAGTCCCTGCAGAGCCATGACACACTGCGGCTCACCTGTCCCCCTGACTACACCCTCACGCTACGCCGGTCGCCTGACGACATCCCTCTGATGACACCCAGCACTATCACAATGATCCCCAACTCGCTGGCTGGCATGCAGCCTCTGCACAACTTCAACACGTTTGGCGGGAGCCAGAACAGTACCAATTTGCCCCACGGTCACTCGACAACACGGGTATAGCTGAACTGGGCCGGGACCAATCCAGATTCCAACACAAAGCAAATATGTGAAATTGACTGTGAAAAGCACAGACTCCGAGTCTAAGCAGATGATATTTTGTTATCACGCCTTCTTGAAAAGTATTGAAAGGGTGAATTGCTCATAGACTTGTCAAGAAATTCAGAATGAATGTTACAATAGTAACTCTTTTTCATAGAAAAAGCTTCAAGAAGGTTTTACTTAAAAGAAGTCAAACAGGACTGACTGTTAATATACTTATAAGGGGCAAAAAAGCCTTTATGGAGGTTTTTGAGCTAGAAATACACGAGACAACAAGACAGCAACAAAGAAGCTTCATCTTTTCAGAATCTTTCCTGCATTGGACACCTGACCTGGGCACACAATTCTTCACCCCAGCCTGATATGTGTTTATAAAAACTTTGCAAAAAAATAAATAAATTAAAAAAAGAAGAAAACTAAAAGGGAATATAATTATGCGTGCAAATAAAAGATGTTTTTAAAAAGATTTTTAAAAAATACAAAGAGCTATTTCTATATTTGATTTGTTTTTAGTTTTTTTTTTTTTTTTTTTGCTGGGATGGTTCTTTTTATTTTTGTTTGTTTTGGCTTGTGCTTTCAGTTTTGTGTGTGTAAATATATCCCAAAAAATAATCTTTTTTTATTCTGGCTACAGCTTGTGTTTCATTAGTTTTGTCAGAATGACCAAAATGCGAACACAATCCCATCAGAGGAGATTTCTTCGGTTCATCATATGCAGTACTGTCTTGTGTGTTGGTTGATGTTCACTTTTTAAGACACTCAAGGTCCGGAAAGGAGATTAACTCAGTTTTTTCCAGTCTGACTGGATTTCATCCTGTTCTGCTTCTATTGTTTTTCTTTGTGGATTTTTTTTCCTGCTTATTTTTTTCTTGCAATCTCAGCTCTGCCTGAGCTTACAATGTGACCAGCAATGTATTCTTTAGGAATAAAAAAAGGCAGTGAATTTTTGTAATAATATTAGTTGGATATGTTTGTAAAGACATCTATGTTAGATATTTCCAATTGTCATATGCTAGCAATATGTAAAATATTGTGCCAGACTTGTGATATTTTGGTTTACACAAGCAAGTGAATGAGTGTAAATATTAATATTAATTACTATGAAAACAAAATAAGTACCCATTAATGCCCTTTCCATTTTGCATCCTATATCAAGAGAAAAAGAATTACATCCACAAGATTTTACGCTGCATTTATAAATTGTATAAAAAGGTATATTCTTGTCATTTGGTCCCCAATCCAGTCAAGCTAACAAGGGTTTTTATTGTAGTTTTAAAATCCTCAGTTTGTCTTATTTCTTTGCAGTTTTGCCTTAAGTGATAATAGACCTATTTCTGGCTGGACCCCTGTATAAACTTTTTCTGCAACATTTTTAATAAAATATCACAGTATTTTCTAAAAAAATAAACAAAAGAAAGAAAGGAATGGATCGCTTATTGGCACTGACTGTGTGGTTTTCTTTCTCAAAACAAGTTACACACAACATGAGCGTGGAGAAAAAATCTTTAAAGAGTTCAGTTTGGTTCAAGTCTTTTAAAGGAAATGAAAAATGAGTAGGAAGGAGCTCTGATCACATGAGAGCCAATTGTCTTTACTTATATATATGGTTTGACTTCTCTATCTACTACAGTGAAGAAAGGTCTCACTACTCAGAGGGATAATTGCAAACTGTGCCAATTTGCCTCTCCCACACACATCATGTGGATCTTGGCAAGATGGATTCCCCTGTGACTGCTGCGTACCTGACCTGAAACAGAGTAAAAAAGTGCTTAATTGTCAGAAAGAAAAATATGTGTAATTATAGCCTCTACACAAAAAATCTTACAATTGCAACCAAATTCTATCGTCCATTGTCTTCCATTTATTCAAGGTCAGGTTGTGGAGGTAGCATTTTTACTTAAAATATAAACCTCCCAGTTTGCTGGTATTTTTAGGTTCCAACTCTCACCTTTGGATAATGGCTAAAATAATAAGATGCTGGATGCAAGCAGCTGAAAGGAGCTTCCTCTTTTGGATGGGTGGGCTAGATTTGTAGAGTGGGTGAGAGGTTGGGGTCAAACTGTTCCTCATCCGCATAAAAAGGTGTCAGTTGTTTGGCTTTTCTGGGAACATTGCAAGGAACTTTATCATCCTATTGGCCCCTGGAATTCCTGAGGATCATCCTGAATTAGCAGGAGAAGTGGAATATCTGCATTTGCCTCACTGATGTACATCAAGTCGTGATCTTGAACAAGCAGAAAGCAAAGGATGGATGATATCCATAAAGGGACTTATGGTTGATTTATGTTTACAGGACCTGAAAAAAAAACAAATGACTTTTGGTTTTGATGTTTAACAGGTAAAGTCTGCCTTTAAAACTGCAGACATATTATCAGATAAAAAAGAAAAAAAATCTGATAAAAATCAGTTCCTCTGCTACCACAACCACTAGCCAGGTGTGCTCACCCAAGTCAGAAATCAAAAGTGAATTGTTGCTGGGATGGTGGTAAAATCAGAGGAAAATAAAAAGATTTGTGTAATTCTTGTGAAGCTCCTCAGCTGAGCCTTCAAACTTTTAAGTCAGGTGGAAAAGCATCCCACAAAACATAGTGTTAGCTCACCAATTGCTAATTTATATGAGCTTGGTTTCTATTACTAGCAGCATCTGTAAAGTTAAAAAATTGCTATACTTTTAATACCCCAAAAAGCTGACTGGTATATTTATACCTTTGATGATATATAT